>MU226094.1:832381-862042 GCA_018584345.1 Thuja plicata
ACGTAAAAGACTTCTCCATTCTCCTCATCTATTGCTTTAAACTCGGTGGACATTGAAGTAGTGTCCATGGATGCAATAGTTTTGCATTTATAGTTTCTTTTCTTCTCCCTATAGTGGGAGCAAAATTCAGCCAGCATAGCTTTGGTGTCCTCTTTCTTCCTCCGGGTTTCCATGGTTTCCAGCAAAGTGGCCACATCATTGATAATGTCCTGCTTGAAGTCAGACAGGAGGTTGGATAGTTCTATCTTAGACACTCCAGAGCCATTTGTCTTTTGAGGTAGGTCCCTTAATCCTCTTCCTTTTTTTACTGTAGCCCTTGAGTAATTCATACATATGGTCTTGATCTCTGCCTAGTTTTTCTGGGTGATATCGCCACCAGCCATAAGGTCCAAGGATTCTATGCTTCCTTCATTGACACCTTTGAGGAACAGATGCTTCTGTGATTCCTCATTCAACTGGTGTTGAGCATTTCTTTTCAAGTTAAACATAAAATTGGAAACATAGTCTTCCAAGGTTTCATCTTCTTTCTGCGACATCTTGAAGATGGCATCTCCCTTTAAATCCCATCCTCTACAGTATTCTTTGTATTTTGCAAGAAACATGTTGCTCATGGCATTCCAATTTGCTATGGCATTAGCTCCGAGGCTCATGAACCACCTTAGAGCAGCCTCTTTAAGATTTTATGGAAACAACTTTAGCTTATGGGCATCAGTTCTATAGTCGTAGCTCCTGCAGAGGATATCAAACTCGAAGAGGAAGGTCTTTGGATCTTTAGTGATAAGTTCATAGAATTTTGGTAGTGCAGTGGCTGGAATGTTCTTCAGGTTTTGGTTACCCTGTTGAGGAGGAATATGGAAGGGAAAGGTAGGTTGAGCCATCCTTGGAGGGGGGCTTGGTTACTGCTGTGGTGGCGGCTGGTATATAATAAGAGCTAATGGGTTGTCGTGATACTCAAGCTCCTCAAAAAGGACTTCTAAATGTAGCGATTCTTTGGAGGATGAGGGTGATGAAATTTCTCCCTGGGCGTCTACAAATGGATTTTCAAATAGGTCTTCTTCTTCACTATCTACTTGGGGTTCTTTAGGATCAGGGTTAAAAAGATCAAATGGTTCAGTCTGGTATTGACAAGGAAGGAATCTTCCTCAAGGATCTCTTCTTCTATGCATAAAATGATTGCTTGAAATTAAATCCTAGATTATAAAAACAGGAATCATGAACACCAAAGTGGGCTTGAACTAACACCATCCCTGGCAGCGGCTCCAAAAATGCTTGGCTAAACAATGGTCTCAAAAAAAAATTGCATTGGACTTCTACTTTAGGATTGGACACCCTAAATGGCTACTAAGTAGATTATTTAGTCTCATTTAATTATCGACTAGGGACGTAAACTTGGAATGGTGTTTGCAAAGTATATGCTTCAAACCTTCTTGATTCTCATTGCTAAACCTATGGAATCGAAATACATTATGCTTCAAGAATATATATGATCTCAATTGAATGCAATTATGCTAAGAAAATAGTAATCACGAGTAGGGGTTACTTTGCTTGCCTATGTTGCAGGAACAGTGCACCAGTTTTGTTGCTAGTGGCTGTAGGAACAACAGAGTTCTATTTACTTCTTAATGAGCAAGGAAATAACTTCTAATCTAATAAAATTATTCACTCACCAAGTGGGCCCCCTTGGATGAGTGAATAGAAATGCAATCAAGATAAGAGACTAAAACTCAAATTATGCACTCTATTCATTCATGGAGGAAATGTAATTGGAAAATAAATAGTGCTACAATGCCAAATTCTATTCCAGAAATTATATCAACTAACTCTCCTGTGTGGAACTAAAGAATTCCACTTATTTAAGGAGGAACTACACTACTACCTAAATCTAGGATCACTCCATTAATGAGGATCACTAATGGATGCATCATGCTCATAACAAAAATCTCAAACAACAATAGTAGGTCTTCAAGTTCTTCCTAGAATATAGCATGTAGTGGTTCTAGATCTGCGTGCAGTGTCTTCTCAGGAATTGAACTGACTCATTCCTCTGTGAGAGTTCTGCGACACTCCCATCTTCAATTGCTTTACTTAAATCCTTGCTTTATGCTGGCGCTTCTGAAGGTAACGGCTATTGTTGACCCTTTCAACGCCATGCCAGAATTCTTAAATGTGCCATGACTTGACTCCTACAAAATGGGTAGCATAAATAACTTCTGACGCATAAATATATTTTATCATTTAATACTAAGAAAGAAGTGTGAGATTTCTTTCAATATTCTTGCACAGCATTCAGCTACAGGAAGAAGACTATCCATAAACATAGCATAGGGAAAAGGACTATGTATTCAACATGCAATCACTTATATCCTGCAACTTCTATCCATTAGTTCCAAGAAAAATACATTATGTTTTTACCATCCATTTTACCTACTTATGTCTTTACATATAAAATATATAAAAACCCATAAGTTTAAAGTTTCTGCTTTGAAAACAAAATGTTGAAAAAGGAAAGTAAACACATGGAAAAGATGGCCTTATGAGAGGCTCATCAACTTCTTTCCACCCCTTCTCCGTTTCTAGCTACTTCATTAGCAACTTCCTCTAGTCTTAACTTCATACCTTCTAAGGCTGCTTCAAGGAGTCGGTTCCTCTCCTTTTTCTCATCAACTTCCTTAGATAACTCTTCATTTGTCACCATCTTTGACTCTTCTACTGATTCTCCAGTAGCTGCACACATGCACTAACTTCCCAAGTTTCTCAACTTGCTCTGATACCACTCTTATGTACACTAGTCATGCTTCTCCCTAGCTTCCTCTAGGGGCTCCTAGGACACTCTATTGACATAATAGGGTTCTTTAACTAACCCTTCCCTCCTTAGGATTCTCATCACAAGATACTAATTCCTTCAACTAGTGAACACCAACAATGTAGAATCAAAACTCACCATTCTTCTTCCTAGGCTTCAATGGGCCTTTCTTGCTAAATCTGCACAACCTGATCCAAATGGATCCCAAACTCTTCCATTTGGAAAGGTAGTATTCAAGATTTTTTATTGGACTAATTCCAATGTTCACAAACATTTTTGGGATTGAAAGCCTCAACGAGTTCCAAATTCCAAGTCAATTACACCCAAAAGAGGGCTACTAGCATTAGGCCTACTTGGGCTCCTTTTTTGCAATATCTTGTAAAAAATCTTAACAAGTCAGAAAAATAACGCCATATCCTAATACCCTTTTTCAAGAACCTAAGGATATTCTAGGTCTTGGCTTCCAGAGGTGTCTGTATAGTACCTCCTACAAACATGTCTAAACTTCAGGGTTTTAGGCCCTTTTCACAGTCTACACAAGAAATTGATTTCCTTGGCTTGCAAAAAAACTCACCCAACCTTCTCCTCCGAGTTAGGGTTCCTTCACTCAACACACTACCTTCTCACAATGGTTTATTAAAGCAATGAATGCTTTCAATCCCTCCAAAATGCTCTGCAACTGCTGGTGATCCCTAAACATGCATCTCTGGCTCGCTTAGGGAATCACCTTATAAATACCTTCCTTAATTTATTAGGCCCCTCCTTCACTGTACATAATTTACATGGACTCACCTTCCATAATACAAGAGCCCGTAAAAGTTACATGGTGGAAAATGGATCTATGGCCCCATTTGCATACAGTGCTAAATTCAAACCAGCAACAGGACAAAAAATAAAAGATTTTTCCAAAGCAACTAAAACTATTCAAATAAACAAACTACCACCACACAAAGTCTTAGAAAAATCTACATTACCAAAAACAATTCTTACAATAGTAGATTCAATCCATTACAATATCAGTTCCTCCTAAAACATAAAAATTATAACTGTTCTTCAATTACACAGTCTGTACACACTCTGACATAAATTTGCCAACCCTTGGAAATGATCAAGGATAGCCTCTTATATTTTACCAAGGAACTAAAACACCGGTTTCATACAGTTAAGGAAATAATTCCTTCAAAGTTGCATTCTTGCAACAAATGTTGTAAATGTTGTCAATGACAACATTGACAACTTTTGCAACTTTTTGGATATGCTATCCAAACTTGGTCAAAAGGTGTCCAATCCTTCCCAAATCACTAATTATGGTGTATAAACATGAGATAGGACCTTTATTCCCTTTCTTGGCCACATTTGTCACTAACATATCAAAAAACCCTAATAGACCTAGATTGGACTCAAAGGTCACTAAGGACCTAAATAGACATCCTCTCACTTCACACACTACACACTAGGACCTTTAGTCCCTTTATTAACCTAGTGGTCTGGCTAGAACCACTACAAGCCAAAAAATCAAAGAAGCCCTAGGTTACATTGCATCTTCTAGCCTACCTAGGTGCTCCTGCTCTAGGAAAATTGTAGGAGGTCAAGTAAAAGAAACAATAATTTAAAATTTACAAGATGTAGTGAACATTGTTAACAGGATAGATCATGAAGGATCTAATTCAAATGTTGCTTGAAGAGTGTTGATGACTATGATTTCATGTAAGATATATAGATAGAAATCAAGTTCGAGTAGTTTGTGATTTACTCAAGGTATGTCAAAGAGCTTTATAGAGGTATATTAGGAAGATAAATATGTTGGATATGGACATGAAAATAATTGGGAACAAATTTGTAGAGTTTCCCAAAAAGACAAACTTTCTTAAGATGTAAGAAGATGGGTCATTGAATTATAGACCAACCACTTTTGTGTTTCTTCTAATAGAAGGGACATTATATAGATGAAATATAAAGAGACCAGTATGAAGATTTCATATCCAAAACCTTTTGTCAATACTACACAAAGTGAACTGTTTGAAGCATTCAAACAATTGATGCAAAAACTTGTAATGTTGCACAGTTGAAAGATTAAACATTGCATATCTTTTAATTTTCTTGTTGTGGCATCAAAATGTGTCCACCAAAAGCTCTGATATACTGGGTGAATACTAGAAATGACCTAGTTTCTCTCACCAAGTTTCTCAAACATTGTCGGCCACTGTGGAGCCAAGTGTCCCTGAAGGTGCACTCAACAACAAAATCAACGATCTTCGGGTGTCAGTTTCTTAGACCATGTCACAGAGGCCTAAGATAACCTATTTTGGTTTTTTAATATCCACTTTCATTTTAATTTTCTGACCCAATCTGGGTTGATTCAAAAACTTGCAATGTTGTGCAGTTAAAAGCTGCAACATTGCATATCTTTCAAACTGCTCATCGTAGCATCAAACCGTCTCCGCCAACAGATTTGGTATGCCGGGTGAATTCTATGAATGCCCCCATTTTTCTCACCAAGTGGCTCAAACATTTCAAACCACTCTAGAGCCAAGTGTCCCTGAATGTGTACTCAATAATAAAATTGGTGATCTTAAGGTGTCAGTTTCTCAGACCTCGTGAGGGGTATTGACAAACCATTAGGTGCTACAAGACTTTGTCATGGAGGCCTACAATAACCTATCTCTATTTTTTGAGATTCACTTTCATTTTCATTTGTTGACCCAATCTCGGTTGAAAACTGCAATATTGTAGATCTTTCAAACCACTCAATGTTGCATCAAACTATATCTGCCAATAGCTTCGGTATGCCAGGTGAATGCTAGGAATGACCCCATTTCTCTAACCAAGTGGCTCGAATGTTGCCGACCATTATGGAGCCAAGTGTCCCTAAAGGTGCACTTAGCAACAAAATTAGCGATCTTCAGGTATCAGTTTATCAGAGCTCGTGAGGGGTATCGATAAAATGTTAGGGGCTATTGGACCATGTCATGGAGGTCCATGATAACCTATCTCAGATTTTGGAGATTCACTTTCATTTTCATTTTTTGACCCAATTTCAGTTGATGCAAAAACTTGCAATGTTGCACAATTGAAAGTTGGAACATTGCATATATTTCAAACCGCTTGTTGTGGCATCGAGCCGTCTCTATGAATAGCTCCATTATGTCAGGAAAATGCTAGAAATGACCCTGTTCACTCACAAAGTGTCTCAAATGTTACTGACCACTCTAGAGCCAAGTGTCCTTGAAGGTGCACTCAACAACAAAATTGGTGACCTTTAGGCATCAGTTTCTTGGAGCTCGTGAGGGTATCGACAAACCATCAGGTGCTACAAGACCATGTCACACAGGCCTACGATAATCTATCTCTGTTTTTGGAGATTCAATTTTGTTTTCATTTTCCAACCCAATCTCGGTTGATAAAAAACTTGCAATGTTACATAGTTGAAAGCTGCAACATTGCATTTCTTTCAAAATGCTCATCGTTGCATCAAACTATCTTTGCCAAAAGCTCTAGTATGCTAGGTGAATGCTAGGAATGACCCCATTTTTCTCACAAAATGGTTCAAAAGTTTCTGACCACTCTGTAGCCATGTGTCCCTGAAGGTGCACTCAGCAACAAAATTGGTGATATTTAGGTGTCAATTCTTGGAGCTCGTGAGGGTTATCAACAAATTTTTAGGTGCTATGAGACCATGTCACAAAGGGCTACAATAACCTATCTTGGTTTTTGGAGATTCACTTTTGTTTTCATTTTCTGACCCCATTTTGATTGATGCAAAAACTTGCAATGTTGCACAGTTGAAAGCTTAAATATTGCATATCTTTCAAACCACTCATCATGGCATCAAACCATCTCCACCAACAGCTCCGGTATGCTAGGTGAATATTGGGAATGACCCAGTTTCTCTCACTAAGTGGCTCGAATGTTGTCGACCACTGTAGAGCCAAGTGTCCCTGAAGGTGCACTCAGCAACAAAATTAGTCATATTCTGGCATCAATTTATTAGATCTTGTGAGGGGTATCAAAAAAATGTTAGGTGTTATGGGTCCGTATCACAGAGGCCTACAATAACCTATCTCATATTTTGGAGATTCACTTTCATTTTCATTTGTCGATTCAATCTCGGTTGTTGCAAAAACTTGTAATGTTGCGCAGTTGAAAGCTGCAACTTTTCATATCTTTCAAACTGCTCATCGTGGCATCAAACCAAATCTATTAAAAAATCTAGTATGCCTTCATGAATGCTAGGAATGACCCTATTTCTCTCACCAAGTGGCTCAAACATTGCCGACCACTGTGGGGGCCAAGTGTCATTGAAGGTACACACATCTACAAATTTGGCAATTTTAAGGTGTCAGTTTCTCGAAACTCATGAGGGATATCGATGAACCATCAGGTGCTACGAGGCTATGTCACTGATTCCTACGATAATTTATTGTGAATTTTGGAGATTCACTTTCATTTTCATTTGCCAACCCAATCACTATTGATGAAAAAAATTGCAATGTTGCATAGTTGAAAGCTGAAACATTGCATATCTTTCAAACTGCTTGTCATGGCATCGAACCATCTCCACCAACAGCTTCGGTATGTTGGGTGAATGCCATGAATGACCCCATTTTTCTCACCAAGTGGCTCAAACATTTCTGACCACTCTGGATTCAAGTGTTCCCGAAGGTGCACTTAGCAATATAATTGACAATCTTCAGGTGTCAGTTTCTTGGAGCTTGTGAGAGGTATTGACAAACTGTCAGGTGCTACAGGACCGTGTCACAAAATCCTATGATAAGATATCTCTATTTTTGAAGATCACTTTCATTTTCATTTGCTGACCCTATCTCAGTTGATGAAAAAAATTGGAATGTTGTAAAGTTGAAAGTTGAAACATTGCATATCTTTCAAATTGCACATTGTGGCATCAAACCATCTCTGCCAATAGCTCTAGTATGCCAGGTGAATGCTATGAATGAAATTTTTTCTCTCACCAAGTGGCTTGAACATTTCTAAACACTATGGAGCCAAGTGTCCCTGAAGGTGCACTTAGGAAAAAATTGGTGATCTTTAGGCGTCAGTTTCTCAAAGCTCATGAGGGGTATCGATAAATTGTTAGGTGCTACAGGACCGTGTCACAAAGGTCCATGATAACCTATCTCCATTTTTTGAGCTTAACTTTCATTTTCATTTTCCAACCCAATCTCGGTTGATGCAAAAACTTGCAATGTTGCACAGTTGAAAGCTGAAACATTGCATATCTTTCAAACCGCTCGTTGTGGCATCAAACCGTCTCTGCCAAAAAATCCAATATGCTAGATGAATTCTAGGAATGACCCCATTTTCCCAACCAAGTGGCTCAAACATTTCTGACCACTCTAAAGCCAAGTGTCCCTAAAGGTTCACTCAACAACATAATCAGCAATATTTAGGCATCAATTTCTAAGAGATCATGATGGATACCGACAAACTATTAGGTATTACGAGACCATGTCATGGAGGCCTACGATAACCTATCTTAGTTTTTGGAGATTCACTTTCATTTTCATTTATCGACCTAATCTTGGTTGATGAAAAAACTTGCAATGTTGTGTAGTTGAAAGATGAAACATTACATATATTTTAATTTTCTCATCGTGGTATCAAACTGTCTCCGCCAATAGCTCTGGTATGTTGGGTGAATACTACTACAAATGACCCAGTTTCTCTCACCCAGTTGGCCCGAACATTGCCAACCAGTGTGGAGCCAATTATCCCTGATAGGAGTATCAATGAACCATCATGTGCTATGGGACCATGTCATGGAGGCCTATGATAACCTATCTCATATTTTGATATCCACTTTCATTTTAATTTTTCAACCCAATCTGGGTTGATGCAAAACTTGCAATGTTGTGCAATTGAAATCTGCAACATTGTATATCTTTCAAACTGCACATCGTGGCATCAAACTATCTATGCCAATAGCTCTGGTATATCAGTTGAATGCTAGGAATGACCCCATTTCACTCACCAAGTGGCTCAAATGTTGTCAACCACTCTGGAGCCAAGTGTCCCTAAAGGTGCACTCAGTCACAAATGCGGTGATCTTCTAGCATCAGTTTCTTAGAGCTCGTGAGGGGTATCAATGAAATTTCAAATGGTATGAGATGGTGTCATAGAGGCCTATGATAGCCTATCTCAGTTTTTGGAGATTCCCTTTAAATTTCATTTTCTGACCCAATCTCGAGTGATACAAAAACTTGGAATGTTGCATAGTTGAAAGCTACAACATTGCATATGTTTCAAATCACTCATCGTGACATTGAACCATCTTTGCCAATAGCTTTGGTAAGCCAGGTGAATGTTTGGAATGACCTCATTTCACTCACCAAGTAGCTCAAACATTTCCGACCACTCTGGAGCCAGGTGTCCCTAAAGGTCAACAAGTTGAGAGATACCTTTATTAGTCCATTGCCTAGCAAAGCAGCCTTGGGACAGGGCAAGGGGCTTGCTGGAAAGATGAAGGCTCCACCAAATGGACCTTTCACCATGAATTTGAGTGTCATCATGGAATTCCTTGTTAACAATAAATTTCCTAACTTGATTCCAAGCCTTCCAAATTGATTTGAAGACCTCAGAACCTTGAACATTTATAGGGAAGTTGCCCATGACCAAGTTAATAAATGGAAGGTTCTTCCAAGACTTAGCATTTTTTGGGAAGCCTCTCTCAATATTATTCCTAACAAGGATCTTCCAAGGTGCATTGCCATCCATGGATTGAAAGATCCATTTGGTAGCAAGAGCATTTCCTTGAAGCCTAAGATCTTTCAGCCCCAGCCACCCAATAACTTTATCATTGCAGCACCAATTCCATTTGACAGCATGAGCTTTTTTATTTCCTTTACCATTCGACCAAGGAAAGTTTCTAACAACTTTTTGGATTTCAAAAATTTGATAGTTGCTAAACATCCACACAGATGAGTAGTAAATGTTATAAGAGGACATAATCTTTTGGCAAACTTGGAGTCTGCCAGCCAAGGAGAGGGAGTGGTTAATGCCATTTATCAAGTTTTCTAGTAATTTTCTTTTTAACCCATAGCCACATATCTTTAAGCAAGGGGTTAATGGCAAAGGGAATGCCAAGATATCTCACAATCTTGTGACGGCCTCCCCATTGAAAATCATAATTCTTAAACCAATCAGGGGGCTCCTCGTTCCAACCCAGGCAAATGGATTTGAAGTGAGAAAGCCTAGCACCAGACATATTACAAAAAAAATTAAGCTTCATTTGAAGAGCTTCAAAGTTTTTCAACAATAGCTTCAAAGAAAATGGTCGTATCATCAGCAAATTGGCTGTTAATGAGCTCATCCTTATTGGGAAGCGATATACCCTTCATAGCAGGGGATATAGAATTATCTCTAAGAAAGTAATAAAGAGCATCAGAAGTGATGACAAAGAGGGCAGGCACCAGAGGGCAGCCTTGCCTAATAGACCTACCAAGAGGGAAGGATTCAGAGAGAGTACCATTAATGTCAATTTGAGCACAGACATCATGAAGTAACATTTTAATAGCATTGCAGAAGGAGGTAGGAAATCCAAAGGCCTCTAGCATCATGGGGATGAAGCTCCATTCGACTCTGTCATAAGCTTTTTCAAAATCTAAAAGGAACATAGAAGAGTTTTGTTGGGAGTGATTAGCCTAGTTCATGGCCTCCCAACTAGTAATAACATTTTCCAGAATGTACCTGCCTTTTATAAAGTCAGTTTGAGTAGAACAAATCAATTTGGGAAGGATGTTCACAAGTCTAGTAGGAAAGATCATGGCAAAAATTTTGTAGGAGACATTAAGGAGCGTAATGGGCCTCCAATTTTTGATGAGAGCCTTGTCCCCATCCTTGGGAATAAGTTTAATAATGCCCCTGTTAATAGAGTTACTGAGAGAGCCTCTAGAGAGGGCCTCAGAGTAAATCTCAAGAAGGTCCTTGCATATCCACTTTTGGTTGGCTTTGTAGAATTTAATAGGAATGCCATCAGGTCTTGGAGCCTTATCATTTTTAAGAAAATTAATGGCTTTCTCAACCTCATCTAAAGAGATATAATAAAGTATATAAAAATATATTCTATTATATTATACAATATTACACTATATTAAAGTATATTAAAATATATTCTATTATATTATATAATATTACAATATATTAAAGTATATTACACTATATTATATTACATTAAATAATATTATGCTATATTATGCTATATTGCAATAAATTACATTATATTACACTATTTAAAGTATATTACACTATATTAATTTATATTAATATAATAACATTACACTATATTACGCTATATTAAAGTATATTAACGTATATTACATTGTATTAAATTATATTACACTATATTAAAGAATTTTAAAGTACATTACACTATATTAACGTATATTACACTAAATTATATTATATTACACTATATTAAAATTTATTATAGTATATTATTATTATAGTATATTATGTTATATATTACATTATTAAAGTATATTATTGTATATTAAACTATATATTATAATATATTACATTATATTAAAGTATTTTATTATGCTATACAATATAAGGATTTCAAAAAGTAGAAAGTATCTATGAAAATTTACAAAGTTATGAAGACAGAGCCTTCCAAAAGGAGTTTAAAGGATTCAAGAGTTCTAACAGAACATAACCAAATCTAAAGAGTATCAAAAAGGTAGCATAACAAAAAGCTACTGGAGGAAGCCATCAATGACATCGACCCAAGTGGTCTAGCCCTTCTCACCCTCCATCCAAGTGATCTTTTTTTTTTTCTTGGATCTGAGCAAGCATGGCTAGTTCATCTTTATTTGAGCTCCTATTCTTCTTGATCTCATTGCTAAGCTTTTTCAATGTTTTTTCGAACATTTGGAGATTATCCAGGTTCTCCCTCCATTCATAGCCATTCTTTAATTCAAATACAAAGAAGGTAGCATGCCCGGTCTAAATAAATCTTCTCAGCTTCTCTTTGTCCATAATCATAGTAGTATGTACCTGTGAAGAAATTTTAAAACATGTGAGTTTATTAGAAAACTCAGTAAGGACCCTGGGAGAATCTTGAAACCTTTCTTCATTCCTTCATTTCCAAATCTGCCATAAGATGTAAGAGGTTAAGATGTTCCAAAGCACGTTAGAATCTTTCTTAAGTCCCATAATATGACCAATAACAATTTCAAAAATAGATATGCAAGTTGGGTAAGTAATCCCAAAGAGATTCCAAATATTTCTAGCAAAAGAGCATTCAAAGAATATATGCCTGCTAGTTTTAGGAAGGTTACAAAGCTTACAACAATTACTTTCATAGTTATCTTTTCTAATAGGAAGTTTATCCAAAATAAAGAGCCATCTAAAACACTTAACTTTCGGTTCCACACAACCTTTCCATAAAAAATCAAAGTACTTCCTCCAAGAGCATATATCCAGGGAGGAATACCAAACATTATTAACATGGTCGATGATGGCATAATCATATCCAAGAATCTTATAGATATTCTTAGCTTTGATCTTGGATAGGATGGTCCCATCTGACCATTTACATTTCAAGTATCTATGGGAGTCAACATGGAAAATGGAAGGAAGGTTTTTAGTAGCTTTAAGAATCATGTTATAAGTCTTTTTTTGAGATACAGGAATATCAAATGTGTTTCTAATGTTCTCCTAGCTGAGCAACCGGTTATGCTCAAAGATGTCAACAAGCTGAGAGATACCTTTATTAGTCCATTGCCTAGCAGAGCAGCCTTGGGATAGGGCAAGGGGCTTGCCGGAAAGATGAAGGTTCCACCAAATGGACCTTTCACCATGAATTTGAGTGTCATCATGGAAGTCCTTGTTAACAATAAATTTTCTAACTTGATTCCAAGCCTTCCAAATTGATTTGAAGACCTCAAAACCTTGAACATTTATAGGGAAGTTTCCCATGACCAAGTCAATAAATGGAAGGTTCTTCCAAGACTTAGCAATTTTTGGGAAGCCTCTCTCAATATTATTCCTAACAAGGATCTTCCAAGGTGCATTGCCATCCATGGAGTGAAAGATCCATTTGGCTGCAAGAGAAATTCCTTGAAGCCTAAGATCTTTCAACCCCAGCTCCCCAATAAGTTTATCATTGCAGCACCAATTCTATTTGACAGCATGAGCTTTTTTATTGTCTTTAGCATCCAACCAAAGAAAGTTCCTAACAGCTTTTTGGATTTCAAAAATTTGATAGTTGCTAAACATCCACACAGATGAGTAGTAAATGTTATAAGAGGACAAAATCTTTTGGCAAACTTGGAGTCTGCCAGCCAAGGAGAGGGAGCGCTTATGCCATTTGTCAAACTTTCTGGTAATTTTCTCTTTAACCCATAGCCACATGTCTTTAAGCGAGGGGTTAGTGGCAAAGGGAATGCAAAGATATCTCACAATCTTGTGAGGGCCTCCCCATTGAAAATCATAATTCTTAAACTAGTTAGGGGGCTCCTCGTTCCAACCTAGGCAAATGGATTTGGAGTGAGAAAGCCTAGCACCAGACATATTACAAAACAAATTAATCTTAATTTGAAGAGCTTCGAAGTTCTCAATAATAGCTTCAAAGAAAATGGTTGTATCATCAGAAAATTGGTTGTTAATGAGCTCATCCTTATTGGGAAGCGATATACTCTTCATAGTAGGGGATATAGAATTATCTCTAAGAAAGTAATAAAGAGCATCAGAAGCGATGGCAAAGAGGGCAGGTGCCAGAGGGAAGCCTTGCCTAATAGACCTACCAAGAGGGAAGGATTCAAAGAGAGTACCATTAATGTCAATTTGAGCATAGGAATCATGAAGTAACATTTTAACAACATTGTAGAAGGAGGTAGTAAATCCAACTGCCTCCAGTGTCATGGAGATGAAGCTCCTTTTGACTCTGTCATAAGATTTTTCAAAATCCAAAAGGAACATAGGAGAGTTTTGTTGGGAGTGATTATCCTAGTTAATGGCCTCCCAGCTAGTAATAACATTTTCTAGAATGTACCTACCTTTTATAAAGCCAGTTTGAGTAGAACAAATCAATTTGGGAAGGATGTTCACAAGTCTAGTAGGAAAGATCATGGAGAAAATTTTGTAGGAGACATTAAGGAGTGTAACGGGCCTCCAATTTTTGATGAGAGCCTTTTACCCATCTTTGGGAATAAGCTTAATAATACCCTTGTTAATAGAGTTACCGAGAGATCCTCTAGAGAGGGCCTCAGAGTAAATCTCAAGAAGGTCCTTGCATATACACTTTTGGTTGGCTTTGTAGAACTCAATAGGAATGCCATCAAGTCTGGGAGTCTTGTCATTATTAAGGGAATTAATGGCTTTCTCAACCTCATCTAAAGAGATATTTTTAGCAAGAGTATTGGCATCCTCAGTGGAGATAATTTTAGGAATAAGAGTTCTACATCTATTCCTAAGTGAAGAGGCTTCCTCCGAATCTTTAGAGGTGAATAAATTTTGTTAGAAATTAGCAAGACTTCCCTAATAGTGTCAAGATCAGTAATTTCTTGGTTATCAATGATAATCTTGTCAATGGTTTCATTAGATTGTTTGTGTTTAATCAGATTAAAGAAGACTTTAGAACCACGGTCACCATATTGGAGCCAGTGAGCCCTAGATCTAATCTTAGCTCCTCTAGTCTTAGTCACCAAATGTTTCCTAAGGGCATCTGTAGCCTTAATAACTTGAGAAGTAAGCTCATAATCAAAAGAATTACATTGGTTATTAGCTTCAGCCTTCATTAAGTTGGTAGAGAGTTTTTTTTTTAGTGAACCTGAAATCACTAGCCCTTTTTTGGCCAATGGTTTTCAAAAGATTCTACTAGGCGTTAACATTCATATTCCAATTGTCAATGTAGTTACTCCTAGGGTAGTTTCTTTTGTTAATAATGCTGATAATATGGATAGCAGTTAGGACATCTTCATCTTCAAGAATAGTGGTATTCAAGATGAACTTGGGTCTATGGGTGCGCCTGATAGTAGGGGCGGTGTTGAAGGTGAAGGAAGCAAAGATGGGATGGTGGTCAGACAAGGATGTGGGGGTGACAAGGACACAGTTGCCAAGTTTTTCTGGCAAGATAGAGAAAAAAATTTCTACTGGCATAGAATCGATCAAGCCAGGAGTAAATTCTAGTAGTACCTTGTTGGCAGTTGCACCAAGTGTGCCAAAGACCTGAGTTATTGTCCTTGTTACCAAACAAGGGATCAAAGAGATGTTTTGCATTCTTCATTCTATTCCAGTATACTTTTTCCATGTCTTTCCAAGAAAATGGAAAACCCCCATCCTTATCATCCTTACATTCAACCATATTGAAATCACCAGCAATCAACCAAGGGATGCATGGGAGAGAGGTCATCCATGCCCATAAGCTGGCTCTTTCCTTAAAGTCATTAGAAACATATACAGAGCATATGCCAAAAATATAATTATTATAATTGAGGGTGATCCAGACAACTCTATTGCAGGGGGAGATACCATGGTTGGTTATATATTTTCCCCATTTAGGGTTGATAAGAAGGGCGAAACCAACCCTACCTCTTGGGTGATTAGTGTGGATTTTAACAACATCTTTCCAAAGAAAATCAAGATTAGTTTCCAAAACAAAACTCGTAGCTTTAATTTCTTGCATCATAAAAAAATCTATATTATTACAGGTACTGAGGAATTTTTTGATGACATATTTTCTATCAGGAGACTCGAGCCCCCTTATATTCCAAGAGAGAAAATTCATGAGGAAACATTTGAGGGGGTAGAATGCATTTCAGATGAGTCCAAATTTGGGGTCATCACACCAATAGACATATCCCCATTTTTCTTATTATTATTATTCTTGTTTTTGGATCCCAGGGGTCTTCCTCTTCATTTATAAGTAGGGATACTAGTCTTAAAATCCTCCTCATTATCAGACAATAAGTCAAGCTCCATGGAGTGCACTAATTGAGGGTTATCTAATTCAGCTATGGGTTGATTAGCGGGGATGACGACAATAATATATTCATCGCTAATCTCATGAAAGATTTTGGAGGGATTCTGTGGTGGCAAAGATTTAGAATTAAGGTCAACAATAGGAGTAGGGGAGGGTTGAGTATCCGGTGAGGCAATTTCAATAGGGCTAAACACGTTTGAGATGGCAGGAGAGTAACTGGTCTGGGTATTGGAGGCATTGGTTTTATTATTAGTTTTCCTTCTGCGCTTTTTAGTAACATTTTGGAATCCATCACAAGGGAGACTTTCATCAATACCTACCGTGTTGGGTTGAACATCTTCAGGACAAGCCTTACAGTGTCATCCATTCGGATGACCTTTCCTAATGGTTGGAGCAATTGAGGGATAAATCTCCAGAGGAAGGGTGGAATATGCTTAACTAAAATCCAACAGGGGGCCTAGAGGGCTATAACTTCCTCATAGTTGGCATTTGAAGACCAAGAAATAGCTCTAAAGGAAGTCAAGCCTACATCCCAATATTGCTTTTTCAATTTCAACACCCGAGAAGAAGATAGCTCTTAATATATTTTTCTCCATTACAATCTTGGCAAGCATTTCTAAATTTGGAGAAACAAAGAAGGGTGATTCAGAAGTCCCAGAGCCCTTACCGGAGTTACAGGATCCATTGGCAATAGCAAACTTAGCCTCTGAATTAATGGAGACACCCACGTTCGCCACAGCTTCGAAGAATGACCTAGGTTGAGCTAGAGGAGAGTTTATGTTTTGAGCAGAGGTTTTAATGTTATTATTAGTCATTTCATCCCTCAGCAGAGCCGAGGGAGAGGGAGTGGGTATGACCTTTGTCAAGGAGGAATTGCCATTAATGTAATTAGTCATTTCAGAGAAAGGAACGGACACACCTATCGCCTCGGTTACCCCATTGCTAGAGAGGTGTCTTTGCTTGTCGTTGGTGCTCGCCACGGTGACTGCTAGAAGATCGACACTAAACTTAGTCAAATACGCCAAATTTGCAGACCAATTTCACCCATATTACAATATATTACAATATATTAATTATATTACACTATATTACAATATAGTACAAAAAATTATATTATATTAAAATATATTACATTATATTAAAGTATATAACATTATACAACATTATATTAATTTATATTAACATATATTACAGTACATTACACTATATTGCACTATATTAAAGTACTATATTACACTATATTAAATTATTATATTATAATATAATAAATTATATTAAAGTATATTACATTATATTATATTATATTAAATAATATTGCACTATGTTATAGTATATTGCAATAAATTACATTATATTACACTATATTAAAGTATATTACACTATATTAATTTATATTAATATAATAACATTACACTATATTACTGATGCAGGAGCTTCAGAGGGTCATAACTTTTGACTCGGATGTGGGTTTTGGCTGAAATTTTACAAGCGGATTCGTGATTTAGAGTTAATGGCAATTCCAACTCAGCCAGCTCTATTGGTGGCCATTTTGACCATTTTTCGGGAGCCTAAAATTTCATCTTGACCTCCAAAATTGGCTTTTTCTTTTTCTTTCCAATTTTTTGAGTTTGGTTTTTTATAATAAATCTGAAATCATGTTTCTGATTTCGTGGATTAGTTGGCAATTTGACTTGCCTTAGTTGGGAGCTTTTCTTGGGAAAAATCAAGATTCATAGGATGAGTTTTAAAAAATTACAAAAAATAGAAAAAAATCTATTTTTCCCAAAAATCTGCCAAATATGGTAATTTATGGAATTGTATTAAGTAGGAGTTTTATCTCATTGTAGAGCAGAGTAAGTTGGCGAAGTTAATGAGAATTTGAATTCTATAATATTTTTTTGTGTATTTTTGGAGTATTTTCTCTTGAGGGTTTTGGGCTACATCATTTGGTATCAGAGCATGATGATGGCTAGAAGAGGAAGAGGAAGAGGTAGAGGTCTTACCAAAACACAGAGAGATATGATAAGCTTGCAAAGACAAGTAGCAGAACTCATTAACCGATTGGAAAACCATGGATTACAAAGAGAAGAAGATGAATCTGATGGAGAGGCGAACCAAGGAGCTGAAGGAATAGAAGAAGAACGATAAGAAGCAGTGAGTTTCGAAGAGAGGATGCTTAGAGTCTTGGAGGGAAAAAATGAAGCAATCAAGGTTGATGTTTCAGAATATTCAGGTAGTCTTAAGCCAGAGGAAGTGATAGATTGGTTAAACAAGATGGGGAAGTTTTTTGAATGGAAGTCTATGACATAAGAAAAGAAGATGAGGTTTGCATGCACCAAGTTAAAGGGACATGCAATGATCTAGTGGGATCATCTCCAAAATGAAAGGACAAAGAAAGGGAAGGATAAAATCAAGAAATAGAGAAAAATGGAGATAACGCTAAGAGAAAAATTCTTACCGGTGGATTATGCTCAAACACTCTTTCGAAGGTTTCAGAATTTGAACTAGAATTTGTCTTTTGTGCAAGATTATATAGATGAATTTTACAAGTTGTCCATCTGTATAGAACATCAAGAAAGTAATGTACAGATGGCTGCAAGGTATTTAAATGGTTTGAAATACACTATTCAGGATGAACTGAGCATGCATCGGATCAACTATATGGAGGATGCCTATCAGTTGGCTCTAAAGGCTGAAGAAAAAAAAACTAGGCAGTATAATTAGAGGAATAAAGGAGGATGAAGAGGTACATCAACTCCGTTTTGAGGAGGCTCAAGTTCCAGTCAAGGGAATGAGAAACAAGAAGAAACCCATTCGAATCCATGGAATCAACAAAGAGGAAGGGGGTTTCAACATGGTAGAGGCTATGGTAATGGAAGAGGATAGGAAGGCCAAAGAAGACCATTCACTTGTTTCAAATGTGGAGAAGAAGGACATAGGGCCTTTGAGTGTTCTAATTTTAACATGCAAGATGGAAACCAATGAGGGCCATCAAGAGTGAACCTAGCCCAAGTTGACAATGAAGAATCAGAAAAAGACGTGTCTCTGAATATCAGAGAAAGTCTCATGATGAGGAGGAAAATGATTATCCCAACAAAGAAAGATATAGAGGAGAAAGGCACTGATGATGCATGGCTCAGAACTTGCATATTCCGAACAAGGTGTACCTCAGGTGGAAAGGTATGTCAAGTCATTATTGATGGAGGCAGTTGTGAGAATATGGTTTCTAAAGCAATGGTAGAGAAACTAAATCTCTAATGTGAAAAGCACCCTCGTCCCTATCAGGTGGCATGGTTCAAAAAGGGAAATGAAGTTATAGTAGATAAGAGGTGCCTTGTTAAATTTTTCATAGGAAAGGTCTACAAGGATGAGTTATGGTGTGATGTGATTCTAATGGATGCATGCCATGTCCTATTAGGTCACCCCTGGCAGTATGATAGAAAGGTTATTCATAATGGAAAGAAGAATACTTACACTTTCTGGAAGGATGGATCTAAGGTAATCTTGTTACCTCTCAGGAATGAAGGAAAAGATGAAAGCATGTTATCTAAAAAGGAACTTGTCAAGGAGATGAAAGTAACAGGGTGTTGTTATGCATTGGTAGTACAAAGAGGGAAAGAGGAGGACTTGAAAATACCACCAGAAGTAGCCACGGTGTTAGAAGAGTATTCAAATGTCATTCCAGAGGAACTACCTGATGGGATTCCCCCAAAATGAGATATCCAACATCATATTGATCTTATCCTAGGAGCAAGTCTTCCCAATCAAGCAGCTTACAGAATGAGTCCGACACAACATGCAAAACTGAACAAATAGGTAACTGAACTCATACATAAAGGGTTGGTGTAGGAAAGCATGAGACCCTATGCTATACCAACATTACTAACCCCAAAGAAGGATGGAACATGGAGGATGTGCATAGACAGTCGAGCAATCAATAGGATAACCATCAGGTATCATTTTTCTATCCCTCATTTGGATGATATGATGGATGTTCTTGTTGGAGCAACACATTTCACTAAGATTGACCTACGAAGTGGGTACCACCAAATCCGCGTCCAAGAAGGGGATGAATGGAAAACTACTTTAAAAACTAGGGATGGTTTGTATGAATGGAAGGTTATGCCTTTTGGTTTATCAAATGCACCTAGCACTTTTATGAGACTTGTGAATACTCTATTGCGTCCCTATATTGGCAAGTTTGTAGTAGTTTATTTTGATGATATACTGATTTTTAGTAAGGGAAGGGAAGAACATTTGCAACACTTGAGGATCATATTGGGGTATTAAGAAGAGAGAAACTCTATGCTAATTTGACAAAGTATAGGTTCATGCAAGAAAGCCTTGTTTTTTTGGGATTTGTCATTTCTATAGATGGTATCAGCATGGATCTGGAGAAATTTTGAGCCATTCTTGAATGGTGTAGTCCACATAGTATCACTAAGGTGAGAATTTTTCATGGCTTGGCCACTTTTCATAGAAAGTTCATTCGTAATTTCAGTAGCATTATAGCACCTATGACAGATTGCACTAAGGGTTGAGAGTTTTCATGGACCAAAGAGGCTCAAGAGAGTTTCCAGTATCTAAAGAAGAGGGTCATTGAAGCTCCTATATTGGCCTTACCAGATTTTGATAAAGTGTTTGAAGTAGATTGTGATGCCTCACATGTGGGCATTGGTGTTGAACTCAGCCAATAAGGTAAGCCCATTGCCTTTTTAGTGAAAAACTGAATGATGTGCGAATGAAATATTCTACATATGATATAGAGTTCCATGCAATTGTGCAAGCTCTGAGACATTGGAAGCATTATTTGGTACCCAAAGAATTTGTGTTGTTTATAGACCATATTGCTCTAAAATATTTGAACACACAAAAGAAATTGAACACTAGACACGCAAAGTGGGTCTCTTTCCTCCAAGGGTTTACTTTTGTTCTGAAGCATAAATCAAGGAAACAAAATCAAGTTGCAGACACCTTAAGCAGGTGTGTTGTGCTTCTCATCATCATGGAAATAGAAGTAGTTGGCTTTGATGCAATGAAGGACTTGTATGAATCTAATAGTGACTTTTGGGAAGTTGTTGATCAGTTGAAGAATCCAGTACCTAGGCACACAGACACTATTCAAGGTGAGTATCTTATGCAAGATGGTTATTTATTCAAGGGAAAACAATTGTGTGTTCCTATAGGCTCAATGAGGGAAAATATTATCAGAGAATTTCATAGCAGTGGTATGGCTGGGTATTTTGGGAAGGATAAAACAATAACCTTGGTAGCAGATAAGTACTACTGGTCAAAGATGAAGAGAGATATCACCAGGTTTGTGGAAAGGCGTCAAATTTGTCAAGTAGCCAAAGGGCACTCCCAAAACACTAGTTTGTACATGCCATTGCAAGTACCAATAGAAACATGGACAGACTTGAGTATGGATTTTGTATTGGGGCTGCCACATACACAGCGAGGTAATGACTCTATCTTTGTAGTTGTGGATAGATTCTCAAAAATGGCTCATTTCATTGCTTGTAAGAAAACTAGTGATGCCTCTAGGGTGGCCGAGTTATTCTTTTCTAAAATAGCGAGATTGCATGGGGTTCCAAAAACAATTACCTCTGATCGGGACACTAAGTTCTTGCGTCATTTCTGGAGGACCTCATGGAAGAAGATGGGGACAAAGTTACAGTTTAGAAGTGCTTATCATCCATAAATTAATGGCCAAACATAAGTGGTCAATCAAATTTTGGGTAATTTTTTGCGATGTATTGTTGGAGGGAAGCCCAAGCAATGGGATTTGGCATTACCCCAGGTAGAATTTGCTTATAACAGCTCTGTGAACAAGTCAATTTGTAAGTCACCATTTAAAGTTGTTTATGGTCGAAATCCTCAGGGTTTTCTTGATTTGGTGAAACTTCCCTTGGGTGACAGAGTTAGTGATGATGGAGAAGCCTTTGCTGAACAACTCTTCCAGTTGTAGGCATATGTAAGATAGAAGTTACAAGATAGCAATGAGTGGTATAAAGCTTCTACAGATGCTACTAGAAGGTATCAGGTTTTTAGTGCAGGTGATCTAGTGATGGTTTATCTACGCAAGGAGAGGTTTCCTACCAGGACTTATCACAAACTAGAATATAATAAAATTGGTCCTTGCAAGATTCTGAAGAAGATTAATGATAATGCTTATGAGGTAGAGCTCCCTAGTGGTTTTGATATTTCTCCAGTGTTTAACAACTCTGATTTATATACTTTCCATGGTGATGATGCCTCTGTTGAAAATGAGGATGAGGTGGATTGGACACACACTGTCCCAATCAAGAAAAAGGAAAAGGTCGCACATGTTCTAGACAAGAGCATAATTCAAACTCGTCAAGGTGACTACCAAAAATATCTTGTGCAGTGGGAAGGATTGGAACCAGCAGATAGCACCTGGATTACAGAATGGGATTTGAAGAAGCTAGATGAGCCTAAATGGAAGTAGTTTGAGAACTGAAACTTGCAGGAGCTGTGTTCTTTGCAAGCAAGGGAGAATGATGCAGGAGCTTTAGAGGGTCACAACTTTTGACTAAGATGTGGGTTTTGGCTGAAATTTTATAGGCGGATTTGTGAGATAGAGTTAATGGCAATTCCAACTCATCTAGCTTTGTTGGTGGCCATTTCAACCATTTTTCAGGAGCCTAAAATTTCATCCTGACCTCCAAAATTGGCTTTTTCTTTTTCTTTCCAGTTTTTTTATTTTTGTTTTTTTTATAATAAATCCAAAATCATGTTTATGATTTTGTGGATTAGTTGGCAATTTGACTTGCCTTAGTTGGGAGCTTTTCTTGGGAAAAATCAGGATTCATAGGATGAGTTTTAAAAATTACCAAAAATGGAAAAAAATCTGTTTTTCCTAAAAATCTGCCAAATATGGTAATTTTCATAATTGTATTAAGTAGGAGTTTTATTTCATTGTAGAGCAGAGTAAGTTGGAGAAGTTAATGAGAATTCGAATTCTGGAATATTTTGTTGTGTATTTTCTCTTTAGGGTTTTGGGCTACATCAATTACACTATATCAAAGTATATTAATGTATATTATATTATATTATATTATATTACACTATATTAAAGTATATTAAAGTACATTACACTATATTGCACTATATTAACGTATATTACATTATATTATATTAAATTATATTACACTATATTAAAATTTATTATAGTATATTATATTATATATTATAATATATTATATTATATTAAAATATATTACAATATTTAAATTATATTACACTATATATTTATATTAACATATATTACAATACATTACACTATATTGCACTATATTAAAGTACATTACATTATATTACACTAGATTACACTATATTACAGTATATTAAAATATATTACACTACTATATTACATTATATTAAAGTAGATTATAGTTTATTACAATATATATTATATTATATTAAAATATATTATTGTATATTAAAATATATTACACGATATTAAATTATATTAACGTATATTACACTATACTAAAGTATTATATTAATGCATATTACACTATGTTATACTATGTTAAAGTATATATTACACTATAATTTACTATATTAAAATATATTACACTATATTATATTATACTATAATAAAATACTATATTAATGCATATTACACTATATTACATTATATTGCAATATATTAAATTATATTACATTATTTTACACTATATTATATTATATTATATTACACTATATTACAGTATATTAAAGTACTATATTAACACATATTACACTTTATTAAAGTATATTACAATATATTAAATTATATTACACTATATTAAAGTATATTACACTATATTACACTATAGTAAAATATATTACAATACATTATACTATATTACACTATATTAAATAAATTAATATATATTACAATATATTAAATTATATTAAGGTATATTACACTATATTTTAATATATTAAATTATATTAACGTATATTACACCATATTAAAATATTATATTAATGCATACTACACTATATTATAGTATATTGTATTACACTAAATTAAAATATAATACATTATATTACATTATATTAAAATACTATATTTCACTATATTAAAGTATATTACTTTATATTACACTATATTAAACTATATTATATTATATTACACTATAGTTTAAAATAGTGTAAAAAAAATTAATTACACCAATAGGCGTAACCTACAATGGCATCAAAATCCTATAGGAGGTCATCCAAAAAAAATGGTGTAAGAAAAAAGAAACCTTTTGTATTCTGTTGCCAACTTGACAATTTGCTATTCTGGCCATCACATGTTAAAAAAGCCAAAAAAATAAAAATGCTTAGTATTCCAGGAAGCTGGATTGCCTGTGCGCATCAACCACAACCACTCAAGGAATATTGAACGATGTCTGCCTCAACCATTCTCAAACCTTAATTTGAGTTTCCTACACAACTATTGTCGTGAATTCCCATTCTAACTGCAATCTATTTGGAAGCGGAATCTATTCCTGGCATAAGGATCAGGCACACTGTTTAGGTAAAAAATAGATTTTCTAGGTTCCTTATTGATGAACATTTGCTGTATATTACCATAAGTGATGAGAATTTGTTATATTTTTCTTTATAAGAGGTGTCGTCCATGCAATGCAATTATCTTACAGATATAAATAAAATAAATTTGTTGAATTGGCTTTAGAAACTTTTCAAGCAAATAAGATTAGCAACGATGAAGCCAAATTCCTTATCCTCTGCCAAGGCCCGTGCCAGATGGGAGTCTTGAAGGTAAAATTCCAAGAAAATGTTTTGAAGTGGACGAATTCAGACCTACGTGAGAGGATAATTTGAAGAGGAGTTTTCATTAATGCTTAAAAGAGTGCAGAAAATCTGAAATGATGGAAATAGAACAAGAAAGCTGCCATTATAAAACAGAGCAATAACATAAACAAAAAAAAAAGTGTGGGGCCTCATGGGATGCATAGAGGTAGATTAGAGTGTGAAAGAGTTGTGAGTAAAAAATTAAGATTGTTTATTGTGTGCAGCAGAGTTTGGTGTGAATGTAAATTTTGTTTATTGTTACAATCTCTATGTTTATTTCTAAACAGAGAGCATCTGCACGTGTTTTGATGGTTTGAGTTTGGAATTTGAATGATGAGGAAGTATGTCTGGCATCATTATGTTAAAAATAAAGGAATTATGAATAAAGAAAAAGAAATAAGAAATTATCTTATCACACTATTAAAATCTAAAAAGATATTTAACTTGGTAAATAAGAGATTTAAAGAATATGAAAATGATTTTTTTTTTAAATTAAGATGTCAAAAGTATCTTCTCATATTTATAAATATCAATATAGTAACAAAATAATGAGACTCAAGATGTTTCTATATTCATATTTAGAAATAATGAAATCTAAGATGTTTTTTTATATTTTTCTATTACATGATGTTTATAAAATTTAATTAGTTAAAGGAAATTAAGATGTCAAAAGTATCTTTCCATATTTATAAATATCAATATAGTAACAAAATAATGAAAATCAAGATGTTTCTATATTTTCCAATTCTATGATGTTTCTAAAATTTAATTAATTACGACAAATTAAGATTTATGTAAAAATATTTATTTTAGTAATGATGTTTCTATATTTTCAATACTATTATATTTCTAAAATTGAATGACTTAAATAAATTAAAAATATGTGAAAACCACCTTTTTCATATTTATAAATATCAATATAGTAACAAAATAATCAAAATAAACTATATTTTTTAAATATCTTTATAAATATATGTATAAAAAGAAAATTGTTATTTTGAAAAAATATGTAAATTATTTATTTGTTTTTATTATATATAATTGTAATGAGTTTATATATATCAAACACAATACAAGTCTATCGTTTAAAAAAAAGCAATTAAGAATTTTTCATAGATATTGATTCATACGCTATCATATTATTATAATAAAATTCTTTCAAATATATTTATGTGATAATTTTTTGAATTAATATTTTAAATCATACCATAATCTATAAATAAGAAAGAAAAAAGACCATGAGGTCTCCTGAAATATTACCCTAATAAAAATTGACTAAACCAAATTGAACAATGAATCAAATTCAATGTTGACCCTAAACCTAATTGAACAATGAATCAAATTCAATGTCAACCCTAACATTAGTCAAATCAAATTGAACCCCTAACATAAAACCACTTTGAACTTTACCTTTATACCAAATTGAACCCTATCCGTAACATTAAATGAAATTAAACCCTCACACTAAAACAAATGAAACTTTAACCTAAACCCCAAATCATTACAAACACAACATATACAAAATTTATCCCAAGCCCTAAATCAAATTAAATCTAAATCTTTAGCTATGTATAATCCTATTGTATACCTTTATGTGCCAAATATTATCTCCAGCTTAGGGATCTATGATAAATCTGGAATTCAATATTAGGGTTGATGTTAAAAATATGATTATAAATAGGGTTTGAATTATCATTGAGGTTAGAATTATACTTAGGATTAGAGATATAATTATAAGGATTATGCTTAAATTAGAGTTATGTGCCAATTATGATTGGGGTTAGGGTTAGGTTTCAATTAAATTTAGGATCAATGTTTAATTAGAGGTAGGGTTAAGTTTTAATTGTGGTTTTAAGTCTTGATTAAAAACATAATTAGAGTTACACTTTTAATTAGAATAATATTTGGTGTAGAAATTGGGGTTCATATAGGATTAGGTTTACTATAAATATTATCTCATTCCTAACCCTAAACCTAATCTAAACCCTAACAATGATGTGAAATGTAACTTTGACCTTTAACTCTAACCCTAATCCCAACCCTTACCATAGCTATAACCCAAATCCTAGACATAAATATTATGTAAAAATTTTAACTACAACCATAATCTTAATGCTAACCCTATTATCTATTTCTATATAATTAATCAATAGTCTATTGATTAATCTTAACCATGACCACAAGCCCAACCTTAACACTAAATCCTAACCTTAATCATAATAATAAATGTAAACTAACCCTAGAACCCTAATGCTAAACCTAACCATGATATAAACCCTAACCTTAACCATGATATAAAACTTAACCCTAAATGATAACCCTACTCATAATCCCAACTATATGAATTTATTCAAAGTGTTACGTGTGTCACGACTACTACTAGAAAATATATAACCTATATATCAAACACACTGAGATGTATCAAAGTGTTTGATTTTTTTATCATTCAACTTTATAAAACAATAAAGTTGAAAAAATTCAACTTTATACTCATTAAATGGTATACCCTAATCACAAATGCTAAAAGTTAGTCATCAATGGTAAACCATAAACCTGATGCTATACTTGACCATGATATAAATGCTAACCCTAACTCTAATTATATTCATTTATTCAACTTCTAAATTATAATATGTTAACACTAAAAATGACCCTAATATTAACCCTAACCATAATTCTAAACCCTAACCATAATCATAAATCTAAACCAAATCTTAACTATAATGCTAATCTTAAGCTTAATTCTAAACTTGACCCTAACTCTAACCCAAACCATAGCCCTGACCAAATCTAAATCTTTACCCTTAACCTAATTATAATTTCAATCCTAACCCTAATAAAAATTCTTACCTTGCCCTTAACACTCACCAAGACCCTATTTCTAACTTCAACATATTATAATTATAATCCTAATGCTAACTCTATCCCTAACCCTAACCATAATTCTCCTCATAACCATGACCATAAACCCAACCTTAAAACTAAGTCCTAACCCTAATCATAATAATAAAAGTAAACCAAACTCTAACCTTAATGCTAACTCAAACCATGATATAAATTGTAACGCTAATGTGTTACACGCGCTACGGCTGCTACTAGCTAATATAGACTCTATATTTAAAATACGTCGAGATGCATCGAGGCATTGAATTTTTATATCATTCACCTTTAATAGAATAAATTAAAGTTGAAAAAATTCAATGCCTCGATGCATCTCGACATATTTTAAATATAGAGTCTATATTAGTTAGTATATTGTAAAATAGTATAAAATAGTTTAAAATAGTGTAAAATAGTGTAAAATAATGTAAAATAATTTAAAATAGTAGAAAATTGTGTTAAATAGTTTAAAATAGTGTAAAACAATTTATAGTTTAAAATAATATAAACAATATAAAATAATTTAAAATAGTTTAAAATAGTGTAAAATAGTTTAAAATAGTATAAAAATAGTTTAAAATAGTGTAAAAATAGTTTAAAATAGTTTAATATAGTGTAAAATATTGTAAAATAATATAAAATAATGTAAAATAGTTTAAATTAGTGTGGAATATTTAAAAGTAGTGTAAAATAATGTAAAATAGTTTAAAATGGTTTAATATAGTGTAAAATAGTTTAATATAATGTAAAATAGTGTACAATAATTTAAAATAGTGTAAAATAATTTAAAATAGAATAAAATATTTTAAAATAGTGTAAAATATTTTAAAACAATTTGAAATATTGTAAAATAGTTTAAAATAGTTAAAAAAGTGTAGAATAGTTTAAATTAATGAAAATATTGTTAAATATTGTAAAAATGTTTAAATTATTGTAAAATAGTGTGAAATAGTTTAAAATAATATAAAATAAATTAAAATAGTGTAAAATAATGTAAAATAGTGTAAAATAGCTAAATAGTGTTAAATAGTATAAAATAGATTAAAATAATTTAAAATAGTTTAAAATGGTTTAATATAGTCTAAAATAGTTTAATATAGTGTAAAATAGTGTACAATAATTTAAAATAGTGTAAAATAATTTAAAATAGTAGAAAATAATGCAATCAGCCAAATGCAAACTTTTCATGCAAAAAGGAAATCCGCCTTTCAAAAGCATCAGATAAATATTGGTCTTTTCCATGTGAATCGAGATGCAAAGAAAGATTTAGCCGTATGCAGTAAGGATAACCCTAGAATAGAAAGGCTCAATGTGGCTACAGGTGCTGCAAAGAAGCAAGACAAAGAAGAGGTTTTTTCAAGCTATTGTTTCAATTGCTGGCTCTACGGCCACAAGAAAAAAGATTGTCGTAAACCAGTACGACATCACCCTTCATATGAGCATCTGAATGATTTCATAGCAAAATAGAAGAAATTAGCCGATGAAAATACAGATTTGGAATTGCTCGCTATCTCCTCTCGAGCAAAACCTAATCCATCCATTGATGTTTCTGCTCCGATTATGGGTTCCTCTGTTAACCCTAATGAATCTTCACTGCCAGATAAGCAAGAGAAGAATTCCTAGAAGGAAATATTTAAGGAAATTGCTAGGGCTGAGAATCCTAGTTCTGCATTTAGAGTAAACAATTTAATCCCTAAGTGAACTAGGGATGTTAAGCCAAAAGTCTTCTCAGTCCAAACTTTGGACAGGAAGATAAATATCTATTCCAAGACTAAGTATGCGAAATTGGGCATAGGCATTGGGACTGCTAAGGTGGGAAGACCTGAGCACAATTTAAATTGTAGAACCAATGAACCCCTATCTGCTAAGAGGGAAGGCAGGATCTTACCTACTCAAGCACCTCCCGTTTGCATAATGAAGAATGAATCCACTTGGCAGACGGTTAAAAACAAGAAAAAGGTTAACAGGTATCAGCCATCTCATAGTCCTTTTAATCTATCTCTGAATAATTCATTTGATTTGCTTAAAGAGGTAGATAATGGGAAATATTCACCCCCCCCCATAAAGTCTATAAGGCAGGACAGAAAAAGCTCCATTCCAATGTCTCAGAGCTCTACCCACAGAATGAACATACACACAGAAAGAATTTAAAAGAAGGTCTAACAGGTAACAATGGGTTAAGGATGTTTCAGGAACAAAACATACAGGTATACACGCCCCCTCA
>MU226094.1:869920-890623 GCA_018584345.1 Thuja plicata
TAAAAGATGGGTATGCCCATCAGCTCGATATATAAGAGCGATGTAATCAGAGTAAAATAAAAAACCATGTTCTGAATCATGGAGATATGCCTCCACTAGCTTGTACTAGAAAGGGAATGCCCTTCTCATCTCCCTCAAAGGGAGTTTGTAAACCTACGCTTGTAGGAATTCAGTACTTGATAATATTTTCTGGACTAATGTCCCGGGCCAGACTAGAGGTTTTCTTCCCCGTTCTTTCCTACCAGTGCCCGCATGAATGGAGGAAAAATGTAAATTTATTGAGAATTAATATAAGAAAATCATGGCCTCAGCCGTTTACTGATCAAAAAAAAAATAGTAGAAAATAATGTAAAATATTTTAAAATAACGTAAAATATTTTAAAATAGTGTAAAACATTTTAAAATAGTTTGATATAGTGTAAAATAGTTTAAAATAATGTAAAATAGTTTAAAATAGTTTAAAAAGTTTAAAAATATTATAAAATAGTTTAAAATAGTCAAAAAATAGTGTAGAATAGTTTAAAATAGTGAAAATGTTATAAAAAAATGTAAAAATGTTTAAATTATTGTAAAATAGTGTGAAATAGTTTAAAATAGTATAAAATAGATCAAAATAGTGTAAAATAGTTATATAGTGTGAAATAGTATAAAATAGATTAAAATAGTGTAAAATAGTTTTAAATATTTTAAAATAGTATAAAATAAAATAAAATAATTTAAAGTAGTTTAAAATAGTGTAAAATAATTTAAAATGGTTTGAAATAGTATAAAATAGTTTAAACTAATGTAAAGTAGTGTAAATTAATGTGAAATTGTTGAAAGTAGTGTAAAATAATTTGAAATAATGTAAAATAACATAAAATATTTTAAAATATTGTAAAAGGTGTAAAATAATTTAAAATAGTATAAAATAATATAAAATAGTTTAAAATAGCGTAAAATAGTTTAAAATAGTATAAAATAATGTAAAATAGTTTGAAATAGTGAAAAATAGTATAAAATAGTATAAAACAGTTTAAAATAGTATAAAATATTGTAAAATAGAGTAAAATTATTTAAATTAGTGTAAAATAGTTTAAAATAGTGTAAAATAATGTAAAATATTTTAAAATAATATAAAATAGTTTAAAATATTTTAAAATAGTGTGAAATAACATAAAATATTTTAAAATAGTGTAAAATAGTTTAAAATACAAAATAAAATAATTTAAAATAGTGTAAAATAGTAAAACAAGTAGTTCAAAATAGTGTAAAATAGTTTAAAATAGTTCAAAATAATATCAAATAATATCAAATAATATAAAATAATTTAGAATAATATAAAATAGTTTAAAATAGTATAAATAGTTTAATATAGTCTAAAATAGTGTGAAATAATTTAAAAGATTGAAATAGAACGTAAAATAGTTTCAAATAATCTAATATAGTTTAAAATAGTGTCAAATAGTTTAAAATATTGTGAAATAGTTAAAAATAGTGTAAAATAAAATAAAACAGTTTAATATAGTGTAAAATAGATAAATATAATATAAAATAGTGTGAAATAATTTAAAATAGTGTAAAATAGTAAAAAAGTTTAAAATAGTGAAAAATAGTTTAAAATAACATAAAATATTATAAATAATCTAAAATAATGTAAAATATTGTAAAATAATATTAAAAAGTTTAAAATAGTATAAAATTTTAAAATGTTTTAAAATAGTTTAAAATAATTAAAAATAATGTGAAATAGTAAAACATAACATAAAATAGTATAAAACAATTTAAAATAGTGTAAAACAATGTAAAAGAGTTTAAAATAATTTAAAATAGTGTGAAATAATTTAAAATGATTTAAAATAATTTAAAATAATGTAAAATAGTTTAAAATAATTTAAAATATAGTAAAATAATTTTTGAAATTGTAAAATAGTTTATATTAATACAAAATAGTTTAAAATAGTTTAATATAGTGTAAAATAGTTTAAAATAATATAAAATAGTTTAAAATAGTGTAAAATAACATAAAATATTTTAATATATTATAAAAGGATACAAAATAATTTAAAATATTTAAAATAGTGTAAAATAATTTAAAATAGTGTACAATAGTATAAAATAGTGTAAAATAGTTTAAAATATTTCAAATAATGTAAAATAGTTTAAAATAATTTAAAATAATATGAAATAGTTTAAAATAATTTAAACTAATGTGAAATAGTTAAAAATAATATAAAATAGTTTAAAATAGTGTGAAATAATTAAAAATAGTGTAAAATAATCAATAATATTTTAAAATATATGAAATAGTTTAAAATAGTGTAAAAATGATTTGTAATAGTGTAAAATAATTTATAATAATGTAAAATAATATAAAAACAATTTAAAATTGTATAAAATAGTTTAATATAAAGTAAAATAGTTTCAAATAGTTTCAAATAATTTAAACTATATTAAACTATTTTGCATTACATTAAACTATTTTACATTATATTAAACTATTTTAAAACTATAGCATAAAATATATCAAAATAGTTTAATTTAGTGTAAAATAGTTTTATATTATTTAAAATAGTTTAAAATAGTGTAAAATAGTTTAAAATAACGTAAAATAATTTAAACTACTATAAAATAGTTTAAAATAGTGTAAAATAATATGAAACAATTTAAAATAATATAAAATAAAATAAAATAATTTATAATAATTTAAAATAGAGTAAAATAGTTTAAAATAATGTAAAATAGTTTAATATAATACAAATAGTTTCAAATAGTTTAAAGTAATTTAAACTATTTTGCATTATATTAAACTATTTTACATTATATTAAACTATTTTAAAATTATAGTGTAAAATAGTTTAAAATAAGCTAATTTAGTATAAAATAGTTTTATATAGTTTAAAATAGTGTAAAATTGTTTAAAATAGATTACAATAATGAAAAATTGTGTAAAATAGTGTAAAAAATATATATTTTAAAATAGTGCATAAATGGTTTAAAATAGTTTAAAATAGTATAAAATAGTGTAAAATAATGTAAAATAGTTTGAAATAGTTTATAATAGTGTAAAATAATGTAGAATAGTGTAAAATAGTTTAAATTAATGTAAAATAGTTTAAAATAGTTTGATATATTTTAAAATATTATAAAATATATTAAAATATTGTAAAAAGTTATAAAATAGTTTAAAATAGTATTAAATATTTAAATAGCATAAAATAGTTTAAAATAGTGTAAAATAGTTTAAAATAATGTAAAATAATTTAAATTAGTGTAAAATAGTTTAAAGTAACGTAAAATAATTGAAATTAGTTTAAAATAGTTTAAAATAATGTAAAATAATTTAAAATAGTGTAAAACAGTGTAAAATAGTGTAAAATAATTAAAAATTGTGTAAAATAGTTTAAAACAATATAAAATAGTTCAAAAATAGTTTAAACAATTTTAATTATTTTAAAATATTGTAAAATAGTTTAAAATATTATAAAATAGTGTATAATAGTTTAAAATAATTTAAAATAGTGTAAAATATTGTGAAATAGTGTAAAATAGTGGAAAATAATTTAAAATAGTGTAAAATAATTTAAAATAATGTGAAAAAATTAAAAATAACATAAAATAGTTTAAAATAGTGTAAAATATTTTAAAATAGTATAAAAAATGTAAAATAATTTAAAATGTTGTAAAATAATATAAAATAGTTCAAAATAGTTTAAAATAGTGTGAAATGGTATAAAATAATTTTAAAAATTATAAAATACTTAAAAGTGATATAAAATAGTTTAAAATAATTTAATATAGTTCAAAATAGTTTAAAATAGTTTAGAATAGTGTAAAATAGTTTAAAATAGTTTGAAATAGTGTAAAATAGTTTAATATAGTGTGAACTAGTTTAATAGTATAAAAAATAATTTAATATAGTTTAAAATAGTGTAAAATAATATAAAATAATTTAAAATAGTGTAAAATAGTTTAAAATGGTGTAAAATAATATAAAATAATATAAAATAATGTAAAATAGTTTAAAATAGTGTACAATAGTTTAAAATAGTATAAAATAGTTTAAAATAGTGTAAAATAGTTTAAAATATTTTAAAATAGTGTAAAATATTTTAAAATTGTGTAAAATTGTGTAAAATAGTTTAAAATAGTGTAAAATAAAAAAAAAAATTGAAAATAGTTTAAAATGGTATGAAATAGTGTACAATAGTTTAGAATAATTTAAAATAGTATAAAATAATTTAAAAGTGTTAAATAGTTTAAAATAGTGTAAAATAATTTAAAATGGTTTAAACTGGTGTAAAATAGTTTAAAATAGTGTAAAATAGTTTGAAATAGTTTATAATAGCGTAAAATAATATAGAATAGTGTAAAATAGTTTAAATTAGTGTAAAATAGTTTAAAATAATTTAAAATATTGTAAAATAACGTAAAATATTTTAAAATATTGTGAAAAGGTGTAACATAGTTTAAAATAATATAAAATAGTTAAAAATATTTTAAAATAGTGTAAAATAGTTTAAAATAGTGTAAAATAGTTTCAAATGGTGTAAAATAGTTCAAAATAATTTAAAATAGTGTAAAGTAGTGTAAACTAATGCGAAATAGTTTAAAATAGTGTAAAATAGTTTAAAATAATGTAAAATAGTTTAGAATATAAATAGTTTAAAATAGTTTCACATAGTATAAAATAGTGTAAAATAATATAAAATAGTGTAAAATAATTTAAAATATTTGAAAATAGTGTAAAATAGTTTAAAATAATTCAAAATAGTGTGAAATGGTTAAAAATAATATAAAATAGTTTAAAATAGCGTAAAACGGTTTAAAATAATGTAAAATAATTTAAAATAGTGTAAAATAGTTTAAAATTGTATAAAATAGTGTAACACAATTTAAAATAGTTTAAAATAGTTTAAGATATTGTAAAACAATGTAAAATAATTCATTTGCTGATCCAATCTCGGTTGATGAAAAATTTTGCAATGTTGCGAAGTTTTTTTTGAAGGCAAAAATAACAGAGTCATTATGTTATATTTAAATTTATATAAACTAGTTCAAGGGCTCATGAGGGAAAGAAGCAATAAAGAAAACCCTCTATCCCAACCCAATAGAAAGTATGAATATACAAGACCTGAAGATTTTATAGATAGGGGAGAAAGGCCCAAATACACCCAAAACCTGCAAGAGCATGTCTGCCCCAAAATGCAGAGTATGGTGATTACACAACTAAAAGATATTCTAGATCCTTAGTGCCTAAAAAGACCTAGAAGCATGTCTGGCATACAAAATGTAGAGCATGACGACTTACATGCAATGTTGCGAAGTTGAAAGTTGAAAGATTGCATATCTTTCAGATTGTTCATCGTGACACCGAACCGTCTCTGCCAATAGGTCTGGTATGTCGGGTGAATGCTAGGAATGACCCATTTTCTCTCACCAAGTGGCTCAGACGTTTCTGACCATATGGAGCCAAGTGTCCCTGAAGGTGCACTTAGGAACAAAATTGGTGATCTTTAGGCATCATTTTCTCAAAGCTTGTGAGGGGTATCGACAAACCATAGCTGCTACAGGGCCATGTTACGGAGGTCCACGATAAATTCTCTCAGTTTTTTGAGATTCACTTTCATTTTCATTTGCCAACCTAATCTCGGTTGATGCAAAAACTTATAATGTTGCATAGTTCAAAGTTGAAACATTGCATATCTTTCAAACTGCTCATCGTGATATTGAACTATCTGTGCCAACAACTCCAGTATGCCAGATGAATGCCAAGATTGACCCCATTTCACCAACCAAGTGGCTTGAACATTTTCGACCACTCTAGAGCCACTTGTCCCTAAAGGTGCACTCAGCAACATAATCAATAATTTTCAGGCGTCAATTTCTTGGAGATCGTGATGGATATCAACAAACTGTTAGGTGCTATGGAACCGTGTCACAAAGGCCTACGATAACCTATCTCAGTTTTTGGAGATTGAATTTTGTTTTTATTTTCTGACCTAATCTAAGTTGATGCAAAAACTTGCAATGTTGCGTAGTTGAAAACTGAAACATTGCATATCTTGTAATTTTCTCATTGTGACATCAAACTATCTCCGTTAATAGCTCTGGTATGTTAGGTGAATACTAGGAATGACCCAGTTTCTCTCACCAAGTGTCTCAAACATTTCCGACCACTATGGAGCCAACTCTCTTTGAAGGTGCACTCAGTAACAAAATTAGCGATCTTCAAGCATCAGTTTATCGGACCTCGTGAGGGGTATCGACAAATCGTCATGTGGTATGGGACCATGTCATGGAGGCCTACAATAACCTATCTCATATTTTAATATACACTTTTATTTTAATTTGCTGACCTAATCTGTGTTGATGCAAAAACTTGCAATGTTGCGTAGTTGAAAGCTGCAACATTGTATATATTTTAAACCACTCATCGTGGCATCGAACCATCTCTTCCAACAGCTCTGATATGCCGGGTGAATGCTTGGAATGTCCTCATTTCACTCACCAAGTGGCTCGAATATTGCCAACCACTCTGGAGCCAAGTGTCCCTAGAGGTGCACTCACTAACAAATGCAGCAATCTTTAGGCATTAGTTTCTGAGGGCTTGTAAGGGGTATCGATGAACTGTCAAATGTTATGAGACAGTGTCACAGAGGCCTATGATAGCCTATCTCAATTTTTGGAGATTCACTCTTGTTTTCATTTCCTGACCCAATCTCGATTGATGCAAAAAATTGCAATGTTCCGCAGTTGAAAACTACAACATTGCATATCTTTCAAACCGCTCATCGTGGCATCGAACCATCTTGGCCAATAGCTTTGGTATGCCAGGTGAATATTTGGAATGACCTCATTTCTCTCACCAAGTGGCTTGAACGTTGTTGACCACTCTGGAGCCAAGTGTCCCTAAAGGTGCACTAAGCAAAAAATCAGCGATCTTCAAGCATCAGTTTTTGGGAGCTTGTGAGAGGTATCGACAAATCGTTAGGTGCTACAGGACTGTGTCATGAAGGCCTATGATAAGCTATCTCAATTTTTGAAGATTCACTTTCATTTTCATTTATCGATGCAATCTCGGTTGATGCAAAAACTTGCAATGTTGCGTAGTTGAAAGCTGCAACATTGCATATCTTTCAAACCGCTCATCGTGGCATCAAACCGTCTCCGCCAACAGATTAGGTATGCTAGGTGAATGCTAGGAATGATCCCATTTTTCTCACCAAGTGGCTCACATGTTGTCGACCACTCTGGAGCCAAGTGTCCCTAAAGTGCACACAACAACAAAATTGACGATCTTCAGGTGTCAATTTTTCAAAACTCATGAGAGATATCAACGAACCGTTAGGTGCTACAAGAGAGTGTCATGGAGGCCTACGGTAACATATCTCAATTTTTGGAGATTCACTTTCATTTTCATTTTCTGACCAAATATCGGTTGATGTAAAAACTTGCAATGTTGCATAGTTGAAAGCTGCAACATTGTATATCTTTCAAACCGCTCATCGTGGCATCGAACCGTCTCTGACAACAACTCTGGTATGCTAGGTGAATTCTAGGAATGACCCCATTTTACTCACCAAGTGGCTCGAATGTTGCCGACCAGTCTGCAGCCAAGTATCCCTGAAGATGCACTCAACAACAAAATCAATGATTTGTCAAGCGCCAGTTTCTCAGAGCTTGTGAGGGGTATCGACGAACCGTCAAGTGCTATGGGGCCGTGTTACGGAGACCTATGATAACCTGTCTCAGATTTTGGAGATTCACTTTTGTTTTCATTTTTCGACCCAATTTCAGTTGATATAAAAACTTGCAATGTTGCGTAGTTGAAAGCTGCAACATTGCATATATATTACACTATATTAAATTATTATATTAAAATATAAAAATTATATTAAAGTATATTAAAATACTATATTTAAGTATGTTAAAGTATATTATACAATATTACACTATATTAAAGTATATTATAATATATTACAATAAATTATATTATATTACACTATATTAAAGTATATAAAAATATATTCTATTATATTATACATTATTACACTATATTAGAGTATATTAAATTATATTAAAGTATATTACACTATATTGTATTAAATAATATTACGCTACATTATAATATATTACAATAAATTATATTATATTACACTATATTAAAGTATATTAAAGTACATTACACTATATTGCACTATATTAACGTATATTACACTATATCATATTATATTACATTATATTAAAATTTAATATAGTATATTATGTTATATATTACAATATATTACATTATATTAAAGTATATAACATTATATTACACTATATTATATTATATTAATTTATATTAACATATATTACAGTACATTACACTATATTAACATATATGGCAATATATTACACTGTATTAAAGTATATTACACTATATTAAAATATATTAAAGTATATTACACTACATTACATTTGATGCAGGAGCTTCAAAGGGTCATAACTTTTGACTCGGATGTGGGTTTTGGCTGAAATTTTACAGGTAAATGCATGAAGAAGAGTTAATAATAATTCCAACTCAACAGGCTTTGTTGGTGGTCGTTTCAACCTTTTTCAAGAGCCTAAAATTTCATCTTGACCTCCAAAATTGGCTTTCTTCTATTTCTTTCCAGTTTTTTGAGTTTTTTTTATGTAATAAATCCGAAATCATGTTTCTGATTTCGTAGCTTAGTTGGCAATTCGACTTGTCTTAGTTGGGAGCTTTTCTTGAGAAAAATCAAGATTCATAGGATGAGTTTTGAAAATTACCAAAGATGGAAAAAATTTGTTTTTCCTAAAAAATCTGCCAAATATGGTAATTTTTGGAATTGTATTAAGTAGGAGTTTTATTTCATTGTAGAGGCAGAGAAAGTTGGAGAAGTTAATGAAGAATTCAAATTTTGTAACATTTTTGTTGTGTATCTTCTGAGTAATTTCTCTTAAGGGTTTTTGGGCTACATCAACATTATATTAAATAATTACGTTAATGTATATTGCACTATATTAAAGTACTATATTACACTATATTAAAGTATATTAAAATACCATATTTAAGTATGTTAAAGTATATTATACAATATTACACTATATTAAAGTACATTAAAATATATTCTATTATATTATACAATATTACAGTATATTAAATTATATTAAAGTATATTACATTATATTATATTATATTAAATAATATTACGCCATGATTATTTGTATAGAGTGAATTTCTTCCTGAGCAATGATTATGCCATCTAAAATTGATCTCCTTGGAACGAACCTAGTTTGCTCTTCCCTAATGATCTTTCCCAAAATCTTTTTGAGTATGTTGGCTAATGCCTTTGAAAGTAGTTTGTAAATTGTATTGCAAAGTGCAATCAGTCTGAATTCATCCATGTTGTCAGTGTTTTCTTTTTTGGAACAAGGGCAATAAAAGTGTTATTAATTTCAGTCAAGAATCTACCTGAGGATCGGGCAGCCTCTAATGCCATTGTGAGATGTTTTCCCAATATGGACTAGCAATGAAAGAAAAAGCTCGGGGGGACCCATCTGGACCTGGATCTTTGTCAGGAGCCATCTAATTGAGAGTCTTGAAAATTTCCTCCTCGGTGAATTTGGCCATGAGGAGTTGATTGTCCTCTTGAGATATTAGTTTAGGGATGTCTTCCATAATGGCATTCTAAGCTTGAAGATGTGAACCTTTAGGATTGTTTTACAGATTTGTGAAGGAATTGACCACTTTAGCCTGAACCTCCTTTTGATCTTGAAGTGTGACCCCATTGGAATTAGTAATGTGATGGATTCTATTGAAAATTTCTCACTGCTCAGTGTTGTTGTGAAACAATTTAGTGTTTTTGTCCCCTGCTTCCAGCCAAGTCTCTCTGGATTTTTGTCTCCAAAAGATCTCTTCTTTTGCTAGGATGTCTTCTTGTTCTCTGAGGAGGAGTTTCTCTAAATCATACTACTCATGATTCATTCCCTAATGTAGGATGCTTTCATTCAGATCCTTGAGATTTTGTTCTATTTCCAATTGGGAAGAGAAGATTTTTTTAAAGTTTTTTTTTTCCAAATAATGAGATTTTGTTTGACAAGTTTAAGCTTTGAAACAAAGTAGAGAATTTTTTACCCCTTCACCCAACAATGTTTCCACAATTCCTCTATTAGTTTTGAAAAATATTTATCTTTTAACCACATGTTCTCAAATTTAAATGGGCAAAGCAAGGGTTTTCCCTCCCCTAGAATGTCAAGCAAAATGGGATAGTGATCAGAGCCCAAGGTGGGAGAAATAGAGGCTTTAAGGTCAAAGGGGAAGGAAGATAAGTCACCCTTGAAGAAGAATCTATCTAGATTTTCTGAGATTTTTTTGAGCTCGAGTCTCTGATTTGTCCAAGTGAATGCCCCATTATCCAAATATATTTCCAATAGATTCTCTTTCTGCAACCATTCTTTGAAGTCAGTTTGAGATTGGGTTTCTCGCTGAGAGCTTCCCCTTTTTTTAGATAAATGTACAATGGCATTATAGTCCCCTCCTAGTAAAAATGTTTTGTTTGACCACCCCTCAAGGCATATGTTGAGTTCCTTCCATACCTTCAATTATTGTCTCCTAAGGGTTGGTCCATATACATTCAGAATCAAAAATTTCAGATTAGAGCTTAGGCTACTAATATAACCCCCATCCAACTGGTGATACTAACCACCAGAGTATGCTATGTGTCTTTTATTCTACATTATGGCAATTCCCAAGAGGAACCAATGGCATCGACCACCTCCAAATCCCAATTCCCTAGTTCCTTTGTGCATTTGTGCATCTACACAAAATTCATTTTTGTTTCCTGTAGGAGCACTACTTCTACCCTGATGTGAAGAATGCAGTGTTTGACCACTCACTACTTGTTAGGGGCATTCAAACCCCTAACATTCCAAGATAGGATTTTTATTGGGCCCCGAGAAGGATCTTCCCCTTCCTAATTTGTAGGTAGGATGTGATCTTGTTTTGATCAAGATCTTCCCCATTTTCAGCTCTAAGATCTTATAGTGATTTCTTGCCTTTACCCTTTTTTTGGATGTTTCCACAAACAGGGGAAGTTTTCCTGTTTATAGATTTTTGAATACCTACTATATTATTTTGATCCAATGAGACTAGGGCCTGGGGAGAAACCTCCTTGGGCACTTGTGAAGGGTTCAACATGTTAGAAGAACTGTTATGAGATTCCTTTAAAGGAGAGTTAGAGTAATTCAACACTTCTATATCTTCCAAACATTCTTCCTCCACATAGTCTGCCTCCAATAGCCTTTCTACAAATGAAAGTGAGTTAAAGATTTTATTCGAAGGGGGGGCACTACTAGAGCATCCAAAAAGATCATAAATTGCCTATAATCTGGGGGAAATGGGTGAGCCCTGAGTCTTATCAATTTCTTGAAGATTGATGAGATTTTCCTTATCTGAGACCTTACTTTGTTTGGATCTTAGGACATATTTGAGAGGCATAATACCCCCTAGAACCTTTTATGTTGGCGATATCTTGTAAGATTTACCTTCCCCATTTTTGTTTTCTGCCTCTATTCTGAGATATCCTTTTTGGGCCTCATAGACACTTTGTTGTCCAACCCTTTAGCTAAGAGTCTGGAGGATTTCCTACATCCATAACTTTAATATAGTGTAATATGTGTTAATATAGTACTTTAATATAGTGTAATATAGTTCTATATAGTGTAATGGACTGTAATATATGTTAATATAAATTAATATAATATAATTTAGTGTAATGTACTTTAATATAGTGTAATATACTTTAATAAATTTTAATAAAATGTAATAGAGTATAATATAGTGTAACATATTTTAATATAGTGTAATATAGTACTTTAATATAATAATATAATTTAATATAGTGTAATATACTATACTATATTTTAATTAGTGTAATATGCGTTAGTGTAGTACTTTAATATAGTGTAATATATTTTAATATAGTATAATATAGTGTAATATATGATAATGTAGTTATTTAATATAATGTAATATTTTTAATATAATTTAATATATTTTAATATAGTGTAATATAGTATAATATAGTTTAATATATATTAACATACTTTAATATAGTATAATATAATATAATAAAGTGTAATATACTATAATATAGTGTAATATACATTAATATAGTATTTTAATATAGTGTAATATAGAATAATATGTGTTAATATAATATTTTAATATAATATATCAAAGTATATACTATATTACACTATATTAAAATATATTCTAATATATTCTAATATAGTGTTATATAGTACTTTAATATAGTGTAATATACATTAATATAGTACTTTAATATATTGTAATATAGTATAGTATACTTTAATATAATGTGTACATTGAAAGAGATTATGTTATGTGGCCCATTTTATAGGATGTTCTTCCTAACAATTCGGGAAACAACTAATAGATGAACATCCATAATGAATTTGCAAGTATTGGTAGGAAAATTGTTTTGTCAAGCTTTGGAAAGTTTATATCTAATTTTTTAATTCAAACCATAGTCAAATCCCAATCTATATAAATAACATGGGATCTTTACTCTTATGTTTAACCTTATCAAAACTTGCAACATGGTTTAGTCATGAAAATTGATAAGAACCATACCAAAAAACATCAACTTTCATATTGTGAATTGACACATTGAAGCTTGTTACTAGAAATAAGTATTATATACACTATTAATTACAAACAAATAGAGTACATTAATCCCATCTACATTAGAACTAGGGCCGATATGAATGAATGTACCTTAATCAAAGGGTGTGAAACAAGAGGAGACAAACTAATTATGTTTTATGAATCAACATTTCTAAATTTTAAAAAAATGCCATAATAAATCATGAATCAACATTAACAATTATTAAATAGTTAAGTCCAAGAAGCACAAAATCTATATAGCTATGTAGTGAATGGAGATTTTGTACACATGTAGCTGTACCGACACCAAATAATGAGTCATTAATACCCCACATACATTTTTAGGATCTTTTGAAATGTCAACTAATTCCTATATGCTCTGTCATCCATCTGCATTATCATCTGCAACTTCCTTTGCAGAGGTATTACATTGAGGATAAATTTCAAGCTTAAGGAAATGAAATTTATCATTCCACATTTTAGAAGCCTTATTCTTAGTTTTAAGATGAGCATTGGACAATACCTTAACAGTTTCTTTACAAAGCCTCGAGAATTCGTTTGATTTGATGGAAAACATATTTCTCAATAAACACCCTGGGACTTCAGAAAATTAGTCATTGAATTGTAGCCACCTCTAGACTATATTCACACAGCACAGATTCTAGAGTTATCATCCTTTCTGCTTATATGCTTCTCAACCTTTGTTCTTATATGTCTCTCACTCTTCTATCATGTAAGTAGGATGAAAATGTGTTTAGGAGAGAGTATGAGTTGAGGAAAGATGAATATGTATTTGACTTTGATTTGTGTACTTCTCATTGCAATGCCATATAATCATTTGAGTTTGAATGTATTTGACTATGTCATTACCGTTATATTTGGAAAAACTTGTCCATACATTTATCATCTCAATTTTCATATAGACAACATGAAGCATGATAATTTTACTAGTATGTCATTGCCATTATTTATATGCAGTTACACTATTTCTATACAAAAAGAATGTCATCTATTGTTAGTATACATAACAAGGGCATTATATGTCATTGTGTTTTCATGTTAGGGTGTAATGTGACTATTCCTGGGACTTCAATCTTCTTTATGAACATGATAGAATATACCAAGGATGAATTATGCATAATATATATTTTTATCAAGGATTGAACGTTACAATGTGAATTTATTAACAGATAATGCAAGCAAAACTTTTTTTTTGAATGACAGTTGTGCATACCTTGTAATGTGTAGATTGACCCTAGAATATGCATGTGTTGATTTAAGGAATCAAAGACTCTACTCCATGGTGCAATAGAAAGGTTTGCCAATGGTATTTAGTATTTTAGAGCATTTATGTTTTCATTCCATTTTATTGAGATTAAAGATTAAGGCTAGTGTTTACAAAGCGTAACAACTAGGATAATACTTATTTGAAGCATCAAAGCTTCTAAATGAACATATGGACTCCCAGAAACAAGCCCATGCTTTGTTTCTATCATGACTCAATAACTTCAAGGCTTTAATATATTCACTTTGCAATATCTTTCACTAAATTCAAGGCAACTGTTTGATATAGAGTGCTATAAAAAATTTATCCAATTTTTTAAATTAAGAAAATGCAACAATTTAGATATCCTATATTTGGAAATAAAAACTTTTTTTTAATGATTATCTCCTTGTTTGCCAGCACTACATTTCACTTCCAAATCAAGAACTATAGATCAAAATGAAAATTATTATTAATACTGCAAGGTTTTTTGTTGTTACATGGTTTGAAAAAATCTTGTTTCATGAATTTCAAGATTAAGATGAATTTTGTTATAAGAGTGATTGGAAGGTGGCTGACCTTTAGAGGAAAGTAGTTGGGTAAAGTCAAAGAGTCAAAACTGGGGTGCAAAGAAGTCTAATCTCTTGCCTCAATTGCTATGAAATAAAATAAGCACATATATAACTTTCATAGAGTTATAGATGTTACATCTCTCATCTTGAAGAGAATAATGTACAGTTCACCTACATATGCAATATACATAATTTTCAATCTCACAAAAATATAATAGAAAGTAACAGGGTAAGTGCACAAAGATGGGGGACCAAAAATGGGGTATAAGATACCACTTTTTTATAAAATCAGAAAATTGTGAACTTCAACGAGAAATTTAGGATAGTTAGACTCAAAATTTCAAAATGTGAAAAGAACAAGAGTTGTTCTACTCCGAATCTAGTTTCTAAAATACTAATTTATTTTAGAAATGGTGGAGATTAAGGCCCTGAAAAAGGGGGAGCATAAAATGTGGTCCTATTTTTTATGTAAAAATATAACATAGCATCCGGTGTGCTCCCCCTAAAATGTTAACTTTTAAAAAAAAAAAAAAATTAATCAGTCTAGTAAGAATTTATCTAACACCGAGTTTATCCCAGATTTTCTACTAATTTTTTGATGAAATTATGATTTTTTAAGAATTTCCGAAGTGGACACATCCTGAAAATGTGAAATTTCTATGTGCTCCCCCTAGAAAACATTGAAAACTAATCGAAAATCTTTTTTTTTTTTTGTAAAGTGTGTAGAATGGAGTCTAGTTTCTGAAAAAATAACTTATTTAAAAATTCAATGAAGGAGCTAAAATCTAAGCCCAAAATAATACACGTTGGTTTTTGACAAAATTCGAACATACACATATGCATGCAAAAGAAATTAGAGATGAAAAGCTTAAAATAATCATAGTTCAAAATAAATTCTATGGTTAGATAACTAACAGAGAGATATAAAATATCAAGTCATCTGATTTTATCATTATTTAACCACGTGAGAACCTGACATGGAGCACAAAAGAAAAAATGTGAATTTTTGTATGTTTGATGGAAAACACATCTCAAACCGGTTTGAATCCTCCAAGCCTTTGGGTTGGATCTCCAAGGAAAATCCAAGCCTTAGGCTTGGTAAATTCCAATGTATTTAAAAGTGCGTATGCATTATAGTGCATACACACTATGCAAATTCATGGTTTACATAGCACGTACATGCTATAGTCCGTACGCACTATGTAAACCATAAGTTTTCATAGTGCATAAAGGATTAATGAAGGGAGAGACAAAGAGTGAGAAGGTGTGGGAGGGAGAGAGAGAGAGGTTAAGAAGGTAAGAAGGGTAGGAGAGAGAGAGAGAGAGGGAGAGAAAGAAAGAGAGAGTCTTAGGGGTCCTAAAACACAATAATGTATCCTATGACCCCTTAAGACCCCTTAATGTGTACTAGAACCCCTAAATTATATTCTTAGGGTTCCTAAGGAGTACTAAGGTATCTTAAGGGGTTGTAATACCCAATAATGTATCCTACAACCCCTTATGACCCCTTATGACCATTTAAGATGCATAAGAGTATATCTTAGGGGTCGTAAGGGGTCTTATAGGGTCGTAGAACACATTAATGTGTCTTATGACCCCTTAATACACCTTAATGTATACTAGGACCCCTAAGATGTATTCTTAGGGTTCTTAAAGAGTTGTAAGGTGTCTTATGGAGTCATATAATACATTAACTACTCCTACGACCCCTTATGACCCCTTACGACCCCTTAAGAAGCCTAAGAGTACATCTTAGGGGTCGTAAGGTGTCCTAAGGGGTCCTAAGACCCCTTATGACCCCTTAAAACCTATTAGGAAGCCTAAAAATACATATTAGGGGTCGTAAGGGGTCTTATGTGTCCTAAGACACAATAATGTGTCTTATGACCCCTTAAGACCTATTAATGTGTACTAGGAACCCTGAGATGTATTATTAGGGGTCCTAAGGGGTCGTAAGGTTTCTTAAGGGGTCCTAGGACCTATTAATGCATCTTACAACTACTTATGACCCCTTACAAACCCTTAGGAAGCCTAAGAGTACATATTAAGGGTTGCAAGGTGTCTTAAGGGGTCCTAGGACACATTAATGTGTCCTTCAACCTCTTTTGACCCTTATAACTCCTTAAGAATCCTAAGAGTACAACTTAGAGGTTGTAAGGTGTCTAAAGAGGTACAAGGACCCATTAATGCATCCTACAACCACTTATGACCCCTTAGGAATCCTAAGAGTACATCTTAGGGGTTGTAAGGGGTCTTATCGTGTCCTAAGACACATTAATGTGTCATATGACCCCTTAAGACCTCTTAACGTGTACTAGGACCAATAATATGTATTCTTAGAGTTTGTAAGTGGTACTAAGGTGTCTTAAGGGGTCTTAACACCCATTAATGCATCCTACTACCCCTTATGACCCCTTAAAACCCCTTAAGAAGCCTAAGAGTACATCTTAGAGGTCGTAAGGTGTCTTAAGTAGGACTAAGACCTATAATGTGTCATACAACCCCTTACAACCCCTTAAGAAGCCAATGAGTACATCTTAGGAGTTGTAAAGGGTCTTATGGGTTCCTAAAACACATTAATGTGTCCTATGACCCCTTGAGACACCTTAATATATACTAGGAATCCTAAGATGTATTATTAGGGTTCCTAAGGGGTCGTAAGGTGTCTTAAGGGGTCCCAAGACCCATTAATGATTCCTATGACCCATTATGACCCCTCACAACCCCTTAAGAATCTTAAGAGTACAATTTAGGGGTTGTAAGGTGTCTTAAGGGGTCCTAGGATCCACTAATCCATCCTACAACCCCTTATGACACCTTATGACCCATTAGGAACCCTAAGAGTGCATCTTAGGTTTTGTAAGGGGTCTTATTGTATCCTAAGACACACTACTATATCCTATGACCACTTAAGACCTAGTAATGTGTACTAGAAACCATAATATGTATTCATAAGGATCCTAATGGGTACTAAGGTATCTTAAGGGATCCTAGGACCCATTAATATGTCTTACAACTATTTATGACACTTTACAACTACTTAGGGAGCCTTAGAGTACATGTTAAGGGTTGTAAGGGGTCATAAGGGGTTTTGAGGGGTCTTAAGACATAGTAATATGTCTTATGACCCCTTAAAACCCCTTAATGTGTAATCGAGCCCCTAATATGTATTCTTAGGGGTCCTTATGGGTACTAAGGTGTCTTAAGGCGTCCTAGAACTGATTAATGCATCCTACAACCCCTTGTGACCCCTTACAACCCATTAGGAAACCTAAGAGTACATCTTAGGGGTTGTAAGGGTTCTTATGGTGTCCTAAGACACAATAATGTGTCCTATGACCCCTTAAGACTCGTTAATGTGTACTAGGAACCCTAACATATATCACTAGTACAAAAACAATAATATATGACCAAATAAACTACCAAAAATTATAGATAATGACCAAATTTAGTCACATAATCACTGGTAGTTTATTGCCGATCATTTATCTCATGACCAAATTTATGACTAAACTATTTTAGTCATTTATTTGGTAATTGATTTGGTCATATATTTAGTCATTTATTTGGTCATATATTTGGTCATTGATTTGGTCTTATATTTAGTCATTTATTTAGTCGTATATTTGGTCATTTATTTAGTCATATATTCGGTTGTATATTGAGTCATTAATTTGGTCCTATATTTGGTCAAATATTGAGTCATTAATTTGCTCATATATTTGGTCATTTATTTGGTCGTATATTTGGTCATATATTTGGTTGTTTATTTGGTCATATATTTAGTTGTTTATTTAGTCATATATTTGGTCATATATTTAGTCATATATCTGGTCGTATATCTGGTCGTATATTTGGTCATTTATTTGGTTATTTATTTGGTCATTTATTTGGTCGTGAAATGAACAATATTTTAAATACCATGAATTTAATTATGTAAAAAAAATGTCATATTAAAGTTGAATTTTAAAGCATAACAGAAAATAAAAATATTACACGTAAACAAACTACAACCAAGTAAAGTTAAAAGATTGATTCAACATCATGATAAATAAAGATAATCAATTCATATAAAAAATTAATGCAAATATACAAATTAAAACAAAAATATTTGTCATTCAAAGTATGGAGGGTGCCAAAATATATAAGTAAGTTGTCAAAGTTATCCAAAGAGTATATATGTAAATATAATCAAAAATATCAAAGTTGTCTCAAATATAAAGCACTGAGCCAAGATGTGTAACAACTAGAATATGATAAACATGTTGATCAACTATGTCAGTTTTTTCAAATACTTTAGTGGCCACCATGTGAAGGTTTCCTCTTTCTCTTTTAGATGAAAAGCTCCATCTATTTTGTCTTCATAAGCAAGGGGTACGTTACTTGTGACCTTTGCAATTTTTACATTTGCATCTCCTATTTCTTTCAAGTTGATTCCATGTACAATAAATAGGGAGTGAATCCTCCCAATGCCCACAACATCACCATCATATGGATCCAACACCTTAACTTTATCCCCTTCTTTGATTTTATCAACACATTTCTACAAAAAGAAAAAAATAACACATTATATTACATATATAATGAAAGACTACAAGTATAATATAATCATAAGTTTCTAAATAAGAAATTTAGTCACTAGTGTATAAATATAATTCACAAAATCCCCAAGTAGAAAAAGATCTGTTGACAGTGCATAAAGTAGGAAAGGAAATACAACTATTGTTTTTATCCATGCAAGTACAAGAAACAATAAAAGATCAAAATAATGTCAAGATCTAAGTTTCTAAAAGAAAGTACATGCAAATGAAGACAAGATCAGTTACAAAGATCATGTACCCTAACCCTCACCCTAACTCTAATCCTAACCCAAACCCATAACCGTACATCCTAACTATAAATATCATCATAACCCTAACTATAACCCTAACCCTAACCATAATTATAACCCTAACCCTAACCCTTTCTCTAACCATTAAGATGATACTAATCCTATCCCTCACCCTACACCCTATTCCTAAACTGGACATCCTAACCCTAACTCTAACTCTAACTCTAACCCTAATCCTAATTCTAACCCCAACCCAAATCCTTACCATAAAAAATCATCCTAACTGTAACACTAACACTAACCCTAACAATAAAAATCACCCTAACCCTAACCCTAATCATAACCCTATCTCTAACCCTAATAGTAACCCTAACTCTAACCCTAACCCTAGCTCTAACCCTAACCCTAACCCATAACTATATATCCTAACCATAAAAATCACCCTAACCCTAACCCTAACCCTAACTCTAACCCAAACCTATAACCATACATCCTAACCATAAAAATCACCCTAACTCTAACCCTAACCCTAACCCACAACCGTACATCCTAACCGTAACTCTAACCCTTATTATATAAATATATTTAGTGGTATATCCACTTTTTCTTTAAAAAAAAATCTAACTCTAACCTAACGCTAACTCTAACTGTAACTCTAACCCTAATCCTAACTCTAACCCTAACCCAAACCCATGTCGTGTATCCTAACCCTAAAAAATCATCCTGACTGTAACTCTAACCCTAACCCTAACTATAAAAATCACCCTAACCCTAACTCTAATTTTAACTCTATCTCTAACCCTAACACTAACCTTAACTCTAACCCTAACCCTAACTCTAAACCTAACTATAATCCTAACCCATAACCTATATATATCATTTACAAGATGTACTCCCCACGTTATGAGGGTGGGTAATGAGGGACCAAAGTTTAGCAGAACTGCATGAGCCTTTTAATTTTTTATAATGGTTATCTCAAAGATGCCACCAGATCAAAGGGTGTGGCAAAGAGAAACAAAATCAAATATAGAATTTTGTTAACTAGACGTTTCTTCTGCTTGGACCTGTTTTATAGTGCAACCACACAAGTTATATGGAAACATGGTCATTATTAGTGTATTGAAGACTAGAAAAACTATGGACAAGTGGATTCACAAAATAAAATGACACAACCTGCCTCAGCCAATGCCAAGAAAGCCCACTGCCTCTTTTTCAACCCTTTACTTTTGGCTTGCCTAGGGAATTACTAAATTGTATAATTTTAATAGATTTTCATTTCTATCAAATCAAAACATTTTCTGCCTTTTTCATAGCATTAAAAAATTGCTGCTCGAAAGGGACATAACTCAATTGAAATTGG
>MU226094.1:891116-903894 GCA_018584345.1 Thuja plicata
TTTTGGCACTAATCTATAATATATTTAACTTTCCACTTGACAAATTTTATATAAGGTATGAGCTCTTTCTGAAACTCATTATGGCCTACATATTTAATTTTATTCATACTTTACAATGATCATGTTTGCTAACCAGTGTGGTTTTATTTTTTCTTGGGGCTATGGGGCCTTTTACCAGTGGGTCTCATTGATTCCAATGAATCTATATATACATAAACTACTTTTTCTTCATCCAAATCCAATGCCATTTTAACTTACTACAAGCTTAATATTTCTCTCTTCTTCATTCTCGTTGAATACCTTTTGTGCAGTTCTTAAATATAATTTGATCATTTCTTACATCTGCAACCTCTTGTTTGTGCACATGTTTGAATTTAGTTTGGAGAGAAATTTAGAATTGCTTTATTGGAGAATATGTTTGATAAAATTTATAACTAGATTCAACAAACAGACAACAACATTTTCAAATGCTTTCAAAGAATTATTTTGGAACTTCCAAATTTGAATATGATATCACTATATGCTTTGGAATCTAAAATAAAATTCTTTTATGTTTTCATAGTCTCTGCTACCCACAAACACGAATCTTCTCTTAACATTTTTCTTTGACCTATTTCACATCAAAAGACAATGGAAGCTATTTCTTAGTTCAGTGACGAGGCATGTGATTTGTTTGACAGAATGGCTCAAAGAGATGTCATCAAATGGAATTCTATGATTGCAGAAAATGCAGAAAATGGATATATTAAATACACTGTTGAAACTTTTAAGAAACTGTAACTTTGTCATTATGCTTTGGAACAGGGTAAGGACATCCAACAAAGCATGGTGGAAGGGTTTTTTTGTCATATATTATAAGTAAAGGATAGAAGAATTTTGTCAAATGTTGTGGTTGTAACTGCCCAGGTACATGCTTCCAAAATTTGTAAGGATATATAATGTACAAATGTGAAACCATAGACAAAGCATGGGTAACTACCCAGGAAGACATGTATGCAAAATTTGGAAGGATATATGATGCATTTGTAACTGCCCATGTGTGGAAAATGTGGAAGCATAGACAAGGCATGTGTAACTGCCCGGATAAAATTTCAAGTAAATGTAATTGTCAGCTGCAAAGCCATATTTCACAACCTGTGATAGTGTCCTCCATCAAAGCATAGTGGAAGGGGGGATTTTTTCATATATTTTAGGTAAAGGATGGAAGAAATTTTTCAAATGTTGTGGCTGAACTACCCAAGTAGACATGTATGCAAAATGTGGAACCATAGTAGGTGTAAAGATGAATTATACAACCTTTGCCAGCATCCTTGCTTCCTATGCCAAAATTGGAGCTTTGGAACATGGTATCGAGATCCATCAAAGCATAATGGAAAGATGGTTTTTTTTCAGATATGATAGCTGGAAATGCTCTGGTAGACATGTATCCAAAATATGAATGAATAGACAAGGCATGTGAATAGTTTGACAGAATGCCTAGAGAGATGTCATCTTATAGAATTTCATGATTGCAAGATATGCACACAATTGATTTATGAAAAAGGCTGGTAAAATTTTCAAGTAAATTTAATCGGTCACTATTATTCTTGCTGGCCTAATTCTAAATATCTCATGGTTTTCTATAAATCTCTTTTAGTGTAGACAAGGAATTTCAAAAAATAAGTGTTGGGCCTAGAGAGTGAGTAACTTTTGTTTAACTAGATAGCAGAGGTGTGATTGGCATAGGGGAAAATGAATGTCTAGAAAGATATATCCAAGAAATAATTAGTTTTTTTGGGTGTTCTTTCAGTATTTTCCATAAGTTTTTTTATGGTCCAGACTTCATTTCAGTTATCAATGTGTTGTCAATTTTAGCTTGTTGAAGTTACTTTAAGGTTTCTATTGGTTGCAAACTATCACAACTATTTGTTAAATCTTGTTGGTATCAGAGCAACAAGCATGCCTCAAAGAGAATTATCATTTGTTGGTGATGAAGCATAGATTGATGTCTAGAGTTTGTAGAGTAATAGTGTATAAAGTCCTTTGCTTTCCAAAATTTGGGTTCCAGGACATACAATTTTTTTGAGGTAGAGAACATTGGTGAAGATGACTTAAGGATGATGAAATTTTTCATTTTAAAGATAAAACCCATGCAACTTTAGATTGTGCTAACTTGCAAAAGAATTGGACCAAATAAAGTAAGGTTAATATTGAGCTGTTGGAAAATATGCCTAGGCGTTTTAAGGTCAAATTTTTGTTATACAATCATCAAAGCCTTTTCAAACAACTTTAGAATCTAAACTGGTGCAGGGAACCTTAGAAAAAGCATGAGAGGAGAGTCATGTAGACTCATGAAATCCAAATGATCATGAAGGATCAAAAGTGAATGTAATTGGATCCATGATCCATTTTGTATTTGATTCATCTTAATGTAATGAGCCTAAACTATAAAGGCAATGTAATAGGGGTAATAGCATCATAAGGCTATAATGCACCCAGAGGGGGGTCATGAGGGTCATTTTGTTGATCCTAGTGTACTAAGGGAATCTAAAGGCCTATAGGGTCTATAATAAATGTAATGTGGCCATTAGAGCCAATAAAATCTTGTAAAAGCACTAAGGGTTCCAAAAGTCATAGCTTGCCCATGTTGGCAATTTAGGCCTAGTAAGGCTTGTAAGGGGATATAAGAGTTTTAGGGAGTTTGATAGGGTTATGAACCTTTAGAAAGGTTAATATAATGTGGTGGAAGGCTCAATGATTGTAAGTTTTCAAAGTTGACACTTTAGTGTCAACTAGACAACAAATCTCAATAGATTTGTAGTTGTAACTAACTGATAACAGTCAGATAACTGACTGTTACAGTTAGGTAGGGGACCATTAGCCTTGTCTATCTATTTAGAAGAGATTTTTGTCGATTATGAGAGATTGTGGATTTGGTATGAGTCGACCAAGCAATGTAGAAGTTTTAAATCAATAAAACTAAACTGTTTTCTGCAAATCCTTTCACTGTCCCACGGGTACAGTTTGAACATTGAGTTGTTATGTTAGTTTGGAGAATGATATTGGTGTAGGAAGAATGTAGGACATTTTATTTTCTATTTTTCATGTTCCCTTACATTACTTTTATCATTTTCATAGTGTTTAGTTGAATAATATTGGACTGGTGTCTCTAAAACAGTGACTGGTTAGACACAGTCAACAATTCTTTGTTTTGAAGTTTTAGAATGCTGAATCTCTCCCACCCTCTATAGTCATTGTGATTGGTGGGAGAGAGTGAAGATGTAATATATTTATTATTCCATGCTTGGCTTATGCAGGAGATGGAAGAGTGTGTTGAAGAACCAAGAATGGTTGGAGTTTACTGACAAAGAGCCTACCCTGATTTGACACCAGTCAGTTATGAAGTGGATTGGTTTGAGGAAGAATGAGTTTTGTGATGGATCCTACATGTGGGGGTCTATAGTGGAGTGTGTATGTAGTTGGTTTGGTCTGAAGTGGATTGGAGAGGTCTTGTTGAGTATACCCTAGGTGTGTGACCCTAGAAGTGAGGGTTTAGTGGCTAAGGCCATAGGGGAATGGTAGAACCTTATGAACTTGAAATTTTTTTGTTTGGGAACCTCTAGGAGGATTTTTTTGACCTTTGGAGTCATGGGAGTGAGAGGAGTGTTGCCCAATTTTTGCATAATCTTATCAAGTTGACATATTAGAACCCTCAGTCTATTTGCAACTGACCTTACACTAATATTGCCTCTATGTTATAACCCAACAAACAAACATCAACCAACCAAGTAACTCACAATTTTTCACTGTTATGTACAACTTTGCATTCATGGTTTTGCAATACTCATGTTCCTTTCATATTTATACAATCTATGAACTTAAATTTACTAATTACTCATGACAACTTATGAAGTGGCATTACCATTGATGTATAATTAAGAATATGTAAAAGTTGCACAACTTTCAAGCTAACAAAGAAACGAAATTGCTGATATGGTCCAAGATTTGTTTGCACATTGATGTAATTATTTACACATGGATGAAGGAGAATAAATGTATCTTCAACCAAGCTTCAGTCACAAATTTCAGTTGTGAAATAGGTTGACATTGTTTGTCACTTAAAGTCTCAATATGTAGTTCATTCAAGAAAACAAAATCATGAGAAGACAAATAATTAATGAAAATGCATATACTTGCTTTCATGGCATTACAAAGCTTCACATCTAATCAGTACATGTTCAAATGAGAAATTAAATCATCTTGATGGTTATAATTAAAAAAACTGTCATGTTTCCCTTCCCAATGAGATGGAAAAGAAATATCAAAATATTGTAAATAGAATAGGTATCCAAAACAAAAATTTAAATAACAAAAGAATTGGAAAATGAAAAAAAAAAATGACAATCTATCAAATCTAATAAAATACTAGAATATTTGGCCAAAAGGTGGCCACCACTTTGCATAATCTGATATTAAATATTGGACCAAGAGGTGACCACCCCAGGGCTAGAAGCCACAACCTTAGTAAAAAAGAGGTTATAAAACAAGTGGAGCAGGAGGAAAATATTATCAGAATTTCATGTTCAGAACTCTCTTTTTAGGTATTTGTGTTCACTCGATCCAAAGGACAAAAACCCTTGGGATTGAGTGAACACAAATGCCTAAAAAGAGAGTTCTAAAAATGAAAGTCTGATAATCTTTTCCTGCTGCTCCACTTGTTTTATAACCTCCTTTTTACTAAGGTTGTGACTTCTAGCCCTGGGGTGCTCACCTCTTGGTCCAATATTTAATATCAAATTATGCAAAATGGTGGCCACCTTTTGGCCAAATATTCAAGTATTTTATCAGATTTGATAGACTGTCATATATTTTTTTTCATTTTCCAATTCTTTTGTTATTTAAATTTTGGTTTTGGCTACCTATAATATTTACAATATTTTGATATTTCTTTTCCATCTCATTGGGAAGGGAAACATGACAGTTTTGTTAATTATAACCATCAAGATGATTTAATTTGTCATTTGAAAATGTACTGAATAGATGTGAAGCTTTGCAATTCCATGAAAGCAAGTATATGCATTTTCATTAATTATTTGTCTTCTCATGATTTTGTTTTCTTGAATGAGCCACAGATTGAGACTTTAAGTGAAAAACAGTGTCAACCTATTTCACAACTAAAATTTGTGACTGAAGGTTGGTTATAGGTACATTTATGCTCCTTCATCCATGTGTAAATAATTACATCAACGTGCAAACAAATTTTGGACCATATCAGCAATTTATTTTCTTTGCTAGCTTGAAAGCTGTGCAAATTTTACATATTCTTAATTATACATCAATGGTAATGCTACTTCATAAGTTCTCATGAGTAATTAGTAAATTTAAGTTCACAGATTGTATAAATATGAAAGGAACATGAGTATTTCAAAACCATGAATGCAAATTTGTACGTAACAGTGAAAAATTGTGAGTTGCTTGGTTGATTGATGTTTGTTTGTTGGGTTATAACATAGAGGAAATATTAGTGTAAGGTCAGTTGCAAATATCCTGAGGGTTCTAATATGCCAACTTGATAAGATTATGAAAACATTGGGCAACACTCCTCTCACTCCCATGACTGTTTCGACCTTTGAATATTATATTATATAAACCAGTAGAAAGAAAGATAAATGATTTTCTTTAAAAATACTAGAAGATTAGAAGGTATCATGAAAAAATAGTTGTTCTTTGACTCACCATGAGTTTATCACTGCTAGTATTATAAATATCATGCACATCATGTTCAAAATCAGCATAATCACTATCAAAGTTGTCTTTTACTTTTCGTTCTTCGTTCATATGATTTCTCTGCATGTGGGTTTACTCATGAAAGGTTAATATAAGTCAAGTAAAGAATGAAAAAACTATAAAATTTTTCCAAAATAACTATTATATTACCTCAGCTTCAACACAACTATGATTGGGCTACACTTTCTTGTCCACTAGTTCTTCATGATCACTATCGATATCGACAGCTTTGTTGGCACCAAGGTGTTTTTGTTTTTGTGTTGCTTTGATAAAATTGTTCTACATGTAGTTAAAATTGATAAAAACTAATAAATACGTTGATCAAAATGATGCTCTCAATAATACAAAGCTACATTACCATGAACCAAACTTAACTCATCAATATAGCCTCTTACCTGATATGAATTCATTAAATTATGATCATTCCATGAAGAAACTATAGGCTCAACCAAGAAGTCAACTGTGAAACTTTCTCAGTGAGACTATGTAAGTGCTTCATTATATGTTCATACCCTTCATTTGAGTTGACATGATTTGCAGAGGCTCTTAGTGGGCATTCCACAGATGGTTGTGAAGTCACTGTTGACGAACTAGACTTCCAATTCATACTATTCTTAGATTTATTAGGATCTAGTGCTGCCATATAATTGACCAAATCTTCTGCACGTGCTTCTCTATTACTGTTTTCCACCTAAAATACAATGTCAGTTTTAACAAAGTTAGTTCAATAAAAAAATTGAAATAAATAACATAATTTAAATTGAACCAAAAAGCCATACACTTACTCCAAATTTGTTTATTTTTGCCTTCAACCCGCCTTGGCCAAATGTATATTCAGCCTTCACACTGTCTCTTGCTCTCTTTCCTTTATTAATCTTTGTCAAATATTATTTAGAATGCATACTTTACTTCAACTTTTCCCACTATTTGGGAGATAGAGTCTTGTCTAAACTCTCTTTTCCCTCCATGATTGCTTTTCTGCAAATGTATCTAAAATTGTTCATTAGAAGTCTCATCTTCTGCTTGTAATATTTTCTCGAGATTTGTCCACCAATAGTGTCAAAGGAATTTTCTATTTTTTGTATAACATTCTCCACATGGTGTGGATCTTGCTTTGCAAATATCCAAATGGCCCCTACATCTTACACCCAAACTAGAGGCCCACCTTGCAGCATTTTTCCCAGTGGGTTCACCATCTCTTAATACGTCAACCAAGAATGGCTTCTTCCCTTCTAAAATTCTTTCTTTTGAATGCCTCTCTGTAGATCTATATAAATCTTGACTCAATTTATTTCTTTTAACAAAAGTGAACACATCTTCTATTGAACCACTACCAATAGGTTCACTTTGAGGCACATCAAATGCAAGCAGACTCTTTTCATGACTTTCATTAGGCTGCACATCACCATGTGCCATATTAGGTTCCACATCATCAGAATTACCTTTTCCACCAACTACATTTGTTGGATCACGTAAGCGTTGGCTTTTACGAACTGGCAACATTGTATCTTTATTTTCTACTTGTTTTTTCTCTTCATTTTCTCTGCACTCTTTTTCTTTCCTATAAAACCAAAAACAAATATTGTATCATGTCTTATATTGGTGTAGGGGCACCAAGGATAAACAAGCAATTCATGAAGCCATTCAAAGTACACAAGAAGATTATGCAGGCTTAGGAGTCACCTAATGAAGATCAAAGGATCAAGAAAGCCAAAAGGATCTTAAACAATGAAAATCCAATAAATTATAGTGTATTGGCACCTTTGATGTTTTAATGCCATACAATGGCATTCAAATAAATGGATTATAAATATATGTTCTAAAGGTTAAATTTGGATGTAATATGGACCAATAGTTTTCAAGGGTGTTTTTGGGTAGTTAGGAGTATAAGCATGAAGTGATTAAGTAATAAGGTTTCCAATTTAATAAGGTTGTAAGCATTTTTAAAGTTTAAAAGTTTAAATATTCAAGGTATAATGGCTAGTAGTCACTTTAGAAGGGAAATGGGATTTTATTGTTAAATCACTTAAATAATCCCTCTAACCAGTTGTGTATGGTTTGGGAAGTTAAGATTTGATTTCTTATATTTTAGAAAACTCCCTTTGTATGGGAAGGAAGCCTGGAGGTGTACGAATAGCTCTGAGATTCAATGAAATTCATGTTTTAATCAAGCAAATCCAGAGTTTTGCATTGATGTTTATTGTTTTTCTTTGAGATCTAACCTAGAATAGTTTTGGAGGGTTTCAATAAATTATTTGAAAGCTTTGTTACACATTTTAGAGGATTTGAGAGTCATTTTCCATGACTGTACTTTTCATGATCAGCAAAGTAGTTTGAATTTCTGAGTTTTCCTTTCCTTGTTTTGAAGATTTCTTGATAAATAACACCCATCCCATGGACTCAAAGGCCTATAATCCATGTAATGATGCATACTAACCTTGTATCATATGAATCTAACCTGATACATGCAGAAAATTGACTGAAAAATGTGATCACAGGCTGGAACTAAAAGTGTTCATTTGGAAAATGATGGCACAAGTATAGAAGCAGGAGTTTGGGCTGAATAAAGTTTTTTTATGATTGGAATAGTCTTATATGGTGGATTTAATGGTTAATCAATCACCAATTGATCTTGGAAAGGTTTGGAAGAGTGAGATTGGAGAAATCCTCAAATCAAGGGTTTAATAGGGGTAATTTGGTGTTTTTTATGTTCCCAAGGTGATGGGTTTAATTCCTCTTGGATTTAGAGGTTTTATGATGTTTGGAGATATTTCCTAGAGTTTGGAGTCTTGAGGTTATAAAAAACTAGTAGTTGCTTTGTTAAATCACTCAATTTTGATGTATTTTGGGGTCACATAGTGTGGACAGTCATACTTGGTCCAAAAGAGTCTATAGTGATCTTGTAGTATGTTTTGGTAGGGGAAAAAGGGTATCCAAATATATAATTTTTTTCCATCCTTTGGGAAATTACAGAGTTATGATTCATTTTATCGTTGGACAAGGCTAATAGACAGGGCAATTAGGCATATAGGACTGTTTAGTGACATTTTTCCATTGTGAGTGGGAGAAGAGTCTAGAAACCTCAAACCCACCTTAATCCATCATTATATACATAAAACATCTCAAATCTATCAGTAGTTTGCATTGGAAAGAGTCTTGGTTGGGTGGAGTCTCATAAAGTCATTGTGCACCTTTGGGAGAAGTGTGGGTTTCTAAGTCAAATTGAAGAAATTAGTTGGTGAATAAGGTCCACTACCCTTTCCTCTGCATCATATATTCATAAATATTTTTCATATAAAATTTTATTAAATATTATTAAATAAATAATATAATACCTAGTAGATGTACAACTTGCCTATTTGGCAAACCAAGACATGATAAACATTCATTATTCTTGGCCACAAGTTCTTCACGATCGCGCTCATAATCTATTAGTGGAATTTCAGCATTATGATCACCATCATCTAATTTACACCTTAAATCATTTCTCCTCATTTCCTGATGTCCAAAAAAACAATAATGTATAAATTATCAACTTGATACAAAGATAATAACGGAAGAAGAAAGCATTAGTTTTTAGATGTCTGAATAAAAAATATGGGATATTTAATCGACTATAAACTAGAACAAGATTTATTCAAAGCACTGTATAATAACTAAACATACACAGATCAAGAGAAGCAACATGCAATTAAAGGGAAATTTTACCTTAAATGATACCTTTTAGCAAACACATAAATTGGAAGATCACAAAGTTATTCAAGTTCCTGTCAACATTGCTACAAGATGTATCCAACAATGTCAAGGAGATTCAAAGGATCATCTACATTTAATGCCAGTGAAAAATGATAAATAGTGCTCATTGTTCCATTATTATTGCAGGAAAATGAAGGATGATGCAAGAAATATTAAAGTGGTCGAAGTTGACAACTAGTTGTCAACTAGACAACAATGCAAATGAATAACTAATTGTAACAGTCATATAACTGACTGTGCATGTTAAGAGGAAGTTGGAAATTAGTTTGTAGGGGGAGTTAGTTGGTTTTGTACATAATTTTTATGGTTGAGGAGTCTCAGAAGTATTAAAAAGAAGGATATGTGGTCGGGGAAGAAATGTAATGAACTACCAAGCAATAAACTTTTAATTCTTGGCAACAGTCACTTCTCTGCCCGTGAAGATACAGTCTAGTCATCAAACATAGCCAGGTTTCTAAAATGGTTATTGCGAGTCACAATGGTGAGATTAGCTCCTTCAGGGGCTGTAATAAGTGTAGATGTTTCATTCTTTTGTAGTTTTACATATTAATTTCACCATAAATGTCCATGCATCCACATTCATCAACAATAAAATGTTGTGATGTTAGATACATCAAGAAAAAATTATATACAAAAACTATATTGTTCTTAGTTGTAAAACTAAGAGTATCAGATACATTACAAAAGAAGTTTTGTTGGTGAGAAAATTAAATCATGACAAAGGGTATGTGGTCAGGGAAGAAATGTGTGGTTCTATATAGAAGGAATGCATAGATGAGTACATTTATTGGCTATTTGAAAGTTTTCTAGATACATAGAGATTCATTTTTTAAGAATAAGAGTGATGCTTTTGAAGCATTCAAAATGTTTAAAGCTATGGTAGAAAAAGAAAGAGGAAGATACATAGAGTGGATATGAGTGTTTATGGATTGTAATTGTGTAGTACTTTTTAATATTAATGTTTTAGATCAGACATCTTTAGTATGTTGAGAGCAAGAAAAGAAAACGGAAAAAATGTTTAACAACCCTCATATCCAATATTATGGACTATGAGATTTGATTTCTTTAATAAATTATTAAATACATAAAATGTTTAACAACAGGTAGAGATGAATTTCATTCATAATAATTTAATCGATTTTGTGCAAGGACTGAAATCAAGAGACAATTAACAACCACCTTGTACACCACAAAAAAATGGACTAGTAGACAAAAAGAACAAAACAATAATATAATTAGAGTTCCAGGTGGAAATCAAGGTGCAAGGAGGGTAGAAGTTCACCTTTTAGGTGGAAATGAAATGCCTTGAGCAGATTTGAGAGTTTATCTGGAAATGGCAAAGGGAAATTGATCTTTAGGTGGATATGGTGAAGGAAAATCAAGTTTGAGGAAGAAATGGAAGTGGAAACTTGATTTTTAGGTGGAAATGATGGAGGAAAACTTGATTGTAAGCTAGAATTCTAAGGATTTTTCATTTTTTATTTAGAATTCTTCTTGTTTCCCTTTCAAATTTGGAACTTCATTTCTCCTTAGCAAATTTGAATTTTCATTATTATTGCAGGAAAATGAAGGATGATGCAAGAAATATTAAAGTGGTTGAAGTTGACAACTAGTTGTCAACTAGACAACAATGCAAACAAATAACTAATTGTAACAGTGATATAACTGACTGTGCATGTTAAGAGGAAGTTGAAAATTAGTTTTTAGGGGGGGGATTTAGTTGGTTTTGTACGTAAGTTTTATGGTTGAGGAGTCTCAGAAGTATTAAAAAGAAGGATATGTGGTCGGGGAAGAAATGTAATGAACTACCAAGCAATAAACTTTTAATTCTTGGCAACAGTCACTTCTCTGCCCATGAAGATGCAGCCTGGTCATCAAACACAACCAGGTTTCTAAAATGGTTATTGCGAGTCACAATGGCAAGATTAGCTCCTTTAGGGGCTGCAATAAGTGCAGATGTTTCATTCTTTTGTAGTTTTACATAGTAATTTCACCATAAATTTCCATGCATCCACATTCATCAACAGTAAAATGTTGTGATGTTAGATACAGCAGGAAAAAATTATATAAAAAAACTATATTGTTCTTATTTGTAAAACTAAGTGTATCAGATACATTACAAAAGAAGTTTTGTTGGTGAGAAAATTGAATCATGACAAAGCTTTTTGGGGCTAGATCCAAGAAATACATTCTTGTACAAAGAGAAACAATAGCCAATTTCATCTCAATGAAATTGAAGGAAATAACCAATCATAATATTTGTAGATATCTTTTATTGACTACTGTAGAAGCTAGAAAGTTTAACATCAAATATTAAAAATCCATACTACATAATAAGTGCTATCACTTGATATCAACAATCATGAGTAGAAGACGACATTCAAAAAGTTGCTACAGGATCTGAATCAAAAAGTTAGATAAATATTCAATGCTGATAACAATTCTACAAAATGTTGATAAATATTCAATGCTGATAATAGTTCTATTAAATGCAGATAAATATTCAATTTGATAACATTTCTTTTAAGTTAGATAAATATTCAATGCTGATAACTGGAGAATTATTTGCTATTTTTGGAGAGGTAAAGTTGTGCTTTAAGTTGAAAACAAGAAGCTATCTACTATAAAAAATTATGGGAGAATGCTATTCGACCTACACAAATTGGCATATTAATTTTTACAACCACCAACACCTCTGAAAATGTTAAAAAAGAGGATACAGCTAGGATAAAGCTTATCATGATTTGCATCAATGAAATTCAGCCAAATGTATCTTCCAGTCATTACTTTTTTTCAATTAAGCTCTATTAATGAAATGTCTAGGAACGTTAGAGTTAAATCTGATTATGCATACTATAACTTCTAAAACTCGGAGTAGGTAGATGACCAATCTCATATGCATTTGGGAATATTATACATAAAAACATAGGATGGACAAAAAATTCAAGGACGCATGTATGTGAGTACCTTGTGTAGATGTTTCTATGCCTTTTAATATTGAATATTGTTGAGACATTTCTTATATCTGATCTTAAGAGGAAAATTATGTGGATAACTTCAAATCTGATCTAGCTAATTAAAATAAGAAAAGAAACACAGAAAATTAAAATAATCATGAAACCATACAGACACATTTTTTCCTCTTTCTATGTTTCCAAGTCACATTTTTACATATGTATTTCATGACCAAAGCACCTAGAACTGTATTTCACAGTGCCTAATTTTGTGAGGATTTGATGCATCTAGACAGTAACAG
>MU226094.1:915945-926905 GCA_018584345.1 Thuja plicata
TTTTCCACCAAGACAATTTTTACATGGACATGGATATTTGTCAATGTCCCCCTCATCAGCTACTCTCTCATCATATGCATGATATTGATCCATAGTCAACCTATGATGTTGATCCATCTATAATATTTTGCATTCCATTATTAATTTAGTTTCTAAATTAAATAAAAAACATAAATCTGAAAATAGAGATGCCAAAACATTGTTAAAAGTAGTCACTTTTAGTAGGAACCATAAAAGAAAGAAGAGGATATAATGATTCATTGTTCTGACATCTATCTTACGTTCATTTGAAGTTTACCTAGTGAGAATGGAATATTTCTGTGTTTTAGATTTCAAATTACCTCTAAATTTTCTACAGAGGGTCTTGCTAACTTCAAATTTGTTGGATAAAACCTTGACTTCCTTGCCCGCCTTTTCAAAAGTCTCCAAGTCCTATCTAAAGAAACTTTATCACCCATGCAAGTGCTTCAATACCTGTCCATGAGGATAAAAAATTTTAACAACTATGATGAGTGTGTATTAACAACTTCTGAATCAAATTAAAGATGAGTGGAAAACGGTTTCATCAAAAGTTATGGCCTTTTCTCTGAAACTAGTAACTCTCATTGAGGATTTTGACAATTTTTGACAAAACATACATACATTTCATTTTACCTTATGAAATCCAATGAAACCAAGTGAATATTAAATTAGATTCATCATAAAACACATTCCAATAGGCTTTATAATTCATTCAGTCCAAATGCATATGAGAAAATGCTTGAAACAATAGAAAAACATGCTGCTACAGGAAACTGTCAAGAGTTTTAAACAAAATCTATTCTCTCCTTCATTGGATCTCCATCAAAAATATGTTGAAAAGAAAGGATAACATGAAACCTACTTACTTTCCATTACTTCCATAACCAGTACATGAAATATTCTCATGCGACCTTTAAGAAATCAACTTTAAAAAATGTGATAAACTAATAGAAATGAAGCTACTTTGATCACATTCACAAGTAAACATCGATCACATGAGTATAAACACCGATTTTAGTTGAAGCAGGAAACATTATGATATATAAATATTTTTGAGTGTTTAAGGTGTAAAGAACTCGTAGATTATGATATCCATAGCATCAAAAATAAAAATCACACTATGGAGTTAAGAACTAGGATAAAAATGAGCTCGTATCCCTCAAGTCAAATCACAAAATAGGTGAAATTTATCACATTAATCATTCTGATTAATGATGAAATGACCTGGGGTATGGTGACAACTTTCCACCTCAGGATAGGCAGCATTTGTGTTTACTTCTCTTATACGCAAGTTAACTGGGTTTTCATTAATAACTCTGTGATTGCTAAAATCTGCAACTACTGTCTGCGGAATATTAGTATGATAAAAAAGAGCAAGGGAGATTACACAAAGACAAAAGAGACTGAAGATATGGGTGGTGATCTGAAGAGAGAAGAACCTGCGGTGTGTAGCTGGAGGAATGAAAAAGAAGTGTGGAGCATCCTCAAGAAGGGAAAAGTCCATAGATACATGAAGCGTCTTCATGGTAATAGCAAAGATATTACAAAGGCCTTTGTCAATGGGTGGGATAATGGTAAGGTGAATATCCTTGGCAAATTTGTTAAGCTTACTCTGGATTGTTTGGCTGATATCACAGGCCTTCCTCTTGAGGGAATGCAATTTACAAAAGATAAAAAAGAGGGCAACAAAGGGTACAAAAAATTCCCTAAAACTGACAAGGAAAGGGCAATGCTGGCGAAGAACAAGCTGGACTACGTCAATTTTTCTAACATTAAATGCATTTGGGCATTTGTGATTAGGGCAATCATGGAATACTTTACTCTGGATGGTAGAGTTTCCAAGGTATATAACTATCATTTTGTCTTGGAAAATCATTTTCGCCATGATATTAGGGTCTGTTTTCCTTTCTTTCTGTTAAGCTCGCTCAACCAGAGCATATTTGATCATAGGGAAAAGTCTTCCCATGTTCTTCATGAAGGCCTTATATTGCTGATAACAGATTATATTAAAGATCATATCCCTGATCCTATCCCCAAGAGCATTGAGCTAGGTAAAAGGAAAAACACACCTACTGGTAAGAGCCCTAGTAAGCCGAAAGCAAAAAAAAATTGTAATATCCCTATTGAGCCTAATATTTCCTTATCTATCTATGATGATATTGAGGGTATCAAGATAGATAATGAACAAGATGAAGTCTCTTCTGAGGATGAGGGTTTCATGATAAACCTAGGCAAAAATGAGAATAATAAAAATACCAAAGTTGAGCAGTTGGAGGGTAAAGGCCAGATAGCGGATGACCAGAAGAATGAGAACATGGTTGATACTGAGAATAGAAATGACACCCACATTGAGGATACCACAACAAATACTGAGGTGAACAAGGTGTAGGATCATGAAAACCAGGACTCTTACAGGGAGTCGGGGGATAAGAATACCCGTGCTCAGAATAGTGAGGGTAAAACTATTGAGATGGAGGAACAAAACCAAGAGTGTCATAAAAAAATGGAGGATCAAAGGGATGCTTCTGGGATGAATGAAGAGGAGATCACTGTCCCTGATGAAGAAACTAATAAAAATGTCAATGAAGAGCACAACCATGAAAACCTGAGTGTAAAGGAGAGGTGAAGAGTGATAAAAAAAATAGAAGTCTTAATGATGAGATTCGTGAGAGGGATGTCAACGTTAAAAGGAGGGCTTCTTTTACATTCCTCCAAATGGCTAAAAACAAAGTGGAAAATAGCTACACTATGGACAAGTGGATTCAGGAAGACATGAACCAAATGAAAGATACCCATAAAAGTATGGAAGATAGAATTTCTTTGCTGGAGGATATAGTGGATAAAATGCAAAATGACTTTGTTATGTATCGACAAGGTAAGGATGTTTCTAAAAAGGATAACAACATGGATAATAAGATAAGTACTCTGATTGATAATAGGCTTAAACAAGTCAATGATAAGATAAACAACAACAAAGCACTTCTGAAGAAACCTGCCAACATTAGCATAATTGGCATGAAAAACTCAGTGGATAATATGAATTCTCTGTATAATCTCCTTGAAAGTAACTACAGTGATAAGGTTAAGACAGAGAATGAAGACGTCCAAGAGATTCAGATGTTTGGTCCTGTACTAGGACACGATCAAGCATAAAAAGGAAGACCAACATCCAGGCCAAAGATATTACCAAGTTGAAGGATTCAATCCAGTGCCTGGAACTTTAGATGGTCAATGTTCAGACGCTGGAAGACCAGATGGAAAATGTTTAGTTGTTTGGCTGGAAGTTGTTTGGTGCTGGAAATTTTTTGATCCTCGACTGCTAGGATCTTTTTGCTATTTTTTTTCTTAGTCTAAATTCTCTGTTCTATCTGGGTGTTAGTCCTTTCTCAAAGTGTTTTCATGCTTGATAGCTTGTTGTCTTTCTTGTTTCTTCCTGTTTATCTTTTTTCTTTAATGTAAAGGGTTTCAGGGCCCCTTCAAAACCTGTTGTTACCTTAATCAAAAACATTACTAGCTTTACATGGAATCATTCACATGTATCTCAGATAGGTCTGCAAATGTTGTTGTAGCCTTAGGAGCATTACCTAGGATAGGATTTGGCTTGGCAAACTAGAAGTATAACTGTAATTGAATTACTAGGGAATTTAATGCTTCAAAAAATTAAAACAATGTTACTCTTCCATCCAGCATGGCCCACAAAGGTTATCATATTTCTATTTTTTAAACTAGAGCAGGGATTTGGGCATAGCACTTCCAATGTGGGTTTATCCCCAACAAGGTCAAGCGGCATTGCCCCTCCAAAGGATTGAGGTCAACATAACAGACTATAATATCTACTTACAAACAACCTCATTAGCAAGCCCAGATTGATGGCTTCTAATCTGGGTTTATCTCCAATAAGGTCAAGTGGCATTGCCCCTCCCAAGGATTGAGGTCAACATAACAAACTGTAAAATCTACTTACAAACAACCTCATTAGCAAGCCTAGATTAATGGCTTTGACGCAACACAAGCCATTATGGTGCATGCCATTTTTTATTATTATAATTTTTAACCATCCTCCAAACCCTTCAAAGAACATTTGACTTCCATGCTTTTACATTTAAGCATTTTCAATTTAAAATCATTCTTCTTGAATTTCATCGACATAGTCAATGCTCGCCTAGGCTTCTCAGGTTAATTCAAAGCATTAGGCCAAGAATGATTTTCTTCAGTCATGAGCCCTCGGGCCTCCTTTCAACCTACTTGCCTCAAGACTCACCAAGTATAGAAAATTCCCAAGGGTAGAAGACCAATAAACAAACTCCATTTACCTATTAAAAACAATACCTGCACTTGATAGGTTCTACAAATATAAGTCATAGAAACATTTTGCAAATTTGTTGAATGTAACTAATTGTTGACTATCAATCATATCTAATTTTCTAAACCACTTGACAAATATTGATCAATAGTTTAAGGTTAAAATTTTTCAAATAATAACCATCATAGGCCAAAACTCTTTTAAAAAAAAAATGTTTAGCATTTTTATAAGCAATAAGAACAATTATTTTCTAAAATTATTATTCTAGTACATGCAGTCAACTCACCCTTAGTAAGAAAGGAACATGCCAAATGTTGGAAACATCATAGATGTTGAGAATATGCCCAGCCTGGAACATAAAATTGTGATTAAACTCTATTTATTTGAATACCATTCATAACCTATGACAAAAAGAAAAGAATCCCTTACAATATAAGAAAAAGACTTACTGGAACATGAAAAAACTGTGATAGCTTGTCCTTAATATTTTCTTCCAAATCCTATCCTAATAAATAATTAGATGTGTCTTCCAAAACCTATTCTAACCATAAATGTGTATATGTGTGTATGTGTATATATACACACTAGTGTGTATGTGTATATATGTGTGGAAATGAAAAACTAGAATATCAAATCCATGATTTGACTATTTCCAGCATTTGATCAAATCTGGCATTTCCTAACTCCTACAACCAAACTGGGTTAGCTGCCCATTCTTATCCAAATTCCACTTCCAGCGTTATATAAAATAAATTATTCACTTGATGATTTTCCAGTCTGACTCTCTGAGTCACGAACATTCACTAAACTACAAGCAGAGAAATTTGGAAACTGCACATGGGCAAGGGAGCTCTGTCTCTGGGTCTGATAATCAATTCTAGATTGATTGCATCTCATAAATGGTCTAGTTTGGGTGTTTGAGGAGGTTTATCTGTATTTATTACACTCATGTTTTCATATATCAGATCCTACCTAGGCCTTCTCTCAACTACTTTTGTGATAAGGTATAAAGGTTGAAGTGGTTAGGAACTTGCTTGTTCAGCAAAATAATTGAAACTTAGTTGCCAAATTCCATAAGAATGATTGTGGTAGAAACCTATCCCTCATTAGTGGCTATCAAGCATTTCAATTTATGCATTTTGACAGTGAGAATTCCATTGTAATGCAGATGCATTGCATAGCTTTTTCCATTAAGAGCCAATTTAGCTTTCTAACTTTTCTTTAGGTGTGGCCTCCAAGCTCCACCTATGTAACTAAAAAATGACTTTAAGGATTGTCAAAGTGGGCTCTACAAATGGTCAAGCAGAGAAACATACAACATTGCATACTCTTTGTGGACATTTCCCTTCTACTTGGGCTCCCAGCAGGTGTCAAGCCAAAATTAGAATCTAACCTCTGTCTATTACTCTCATAGTATTTGCGAGAGTGGAAGCATTGAAACATGGAATGGAGTTCCCTAAATAAAAAATTTAAAACAAATTCTAGTTAGATAGAAGTGTGTTGATTGCCCTGTCTATTGCTGTTCAATGAATAAGCAAAATAAGGAACCTTAGTGTGTCTAATGATGTTGAAGATGAAAGGAAGGATATTTTTGTGGTACTGTGAAATCTGATCATGGTGGTTGCATAAAATGGAGAGAAAAAAATAAGAAATTTAAAATGTGGTAATGGAAATCCTAGCATGTGAAAGAAAAGGTGTGGTTGCAGATTCTAGCTTGGATCTTTGATAGTCTTTGTATTTGGCCTCCACATCTAAAAGGTTTTTTACTTTTTGTTCAGTTTCCTTTTGGACTTTTTTCTCCAAATACACAAAGCAGTTCCACAGAATGCAATCATTGCTCACTGCTGATTAAATTAGTTTGTTAAAAAAACCTTGGATTGTTTTCTTTGCATTCAAAAATCTCTGCCAGAATCCTCCAACATATGTCAACTAAAATTTATAGTCTTAATAGACTACATTATCTATTGGTTATGCATTATATGAGCATATAGAGGCCTTAAAGATTCTGAAAGTTTGCAGAGTTAAAAACTTAAAACCAAACTCATCTTCATTTGCCTACAACCTCCCACCTCATGTCTAACATTGTAAAGGAATCATTCAAAATTATTGCAAAAAAAAATGAGTTATGCATTATATGAGCATATAGAGGCCTTGAAGATTTTGCAATTTTGCAGAGTTAAAAACAAACTCATCTTCATTTGCTTGCAGCCTCTCACCTTATGTCTAACATTGTAAAGAGATCTTGAGGTGCCTATACTGATATACTTTGACATTTTCTGGTTACATGCATTTAAGATATTTACACTAGCTTAGATATACATATTATTATTATATTACTTCATCATTTGGAGTTGTGATGAATTAATTTATATTGAATTTGTATAGTTGTGGGCATTCCTATGATTAGCTTAGAAATTGATATAAAGAAAAAATAATTCTTTACAATATTTCTATGGATAATATTTTTAATACCTATCTAAACTACTACATACACAGGCACATATATAGGTAAGCAATAGATAAAAAAAGTCTAGACACTATTTATTTTACTAAAAATCTATTTTATAGATATCATTTACTTTATATTTATTCAAGAGCTATTTTATTTTGCAATAAAAATGCAATATATCATACATAACTACTATGCTCTAAGTTTCTCTAATAAAGAAATATATTTTTATTTTTAACTTTTATTGCAAGACATACTTCATTATTATGTATGAATACCATTATTAATATCTATTTAAACTACTAAATGTATTCACACATAAATAGGTATGTAAATAGATAATAAAATACCTAAGGACTATTTATTTTAACATTTACTAAAGAACTATTTTATTTGAAATAGTGTTTAATCAGGAGCTACATTTTGTTTCACTTACCTGTTGTTTGTACATTTTGTTTAATTAGACAATCCTAAACCAGACACAGAGATGCAAATACTACTCTGAACAAAGAAAAATCTAGGTATACAAAAGGGTGTTTGCAACTTTGCAAATATCTAATCATCTCTTTAATGATATTTGGAAACAAGGTGAAACAAAAATTTAGTGAAGATAGAAATATAAACTCTTCATAACCTTAGATTTTATTTTTTAAGTCTTTCCTTTACAACACTACAAGTTTTCAATTTCAATTCCTTAAAATAGGTGTTCCCTACTATGATATAGAAATTAAAGCCAAACATAATCAATATCTAAATAACTCACTCAGACAAGATCTACAAGTTAATTTCATCTAGAAGTTGTCATAATCATTATCAGCAGCAAATATGAGGACTAATTGAAGAATAAAAGAAATTGAAATGATATTCTTATTCAAATGCTTTTGTAGTATTCAATTTTCTTCTTGTGACTGCAGGGATGGAATGAACAACCATTCTTGGCAACTGTTTGCTGAGTTCCAGTATTAGAGTTATTTTCCAGCTTTAAAGCATTCTGTCTGTAGCTATTGAAACTGAGGTTATGAAGTTTTTGTATGGATCAAGTATTGATTTAGAATGGTAGTTCCAATATACTGTTTCAGATGTAGAAATTTTAATTATCTTCCAAGACCAAACAGTCAAGGGACACAATGTTTTAAGCTCCTTTATTAACAGGACAATGTAAAACCTAAAAAGAATGTAGTTTCAACCTACTTGCCTCAAGACTCACCAAGTCTAGAAAATTCCCAAGGGTAGAAGACCAATCAAAAACCCCCATTTAGCTATTTAAAACAATACCTACACTTGATAGGTTCTACAAATATAAGTCATAGAAACATTTTGCAAATTTTTTGAATGTAACTAATTGTTGACTATCAATCATATCTAATTTTCTAAACCATTTGAAAAATATTGATCAACAATTTAAGGTTGAACTTTTTCAAATACCTTGTATACCTCAAAAAAGATAAATCTTAATTGGAGATGTCAAATGTAATATATCATGTATTATAATTTATTTGTGCAGAGATATGGAAAGGTGATGTGTTTGGAAGCCATAGGAAGGTGGTAGTTTACTGATTACTGGATGACAGTCTTGCACTAGTCACAATGGAAGTGATCGACCTTAATGATGGGGACATTTTGGGATGGATTATGGTTGTGAGGATCAATTGGTGTGGTTTAGAGATGGTAGCATGGGTTATTTTGATTAGACTCTAGGTATATGACCCTAGAAACAAGGGTTTGGCGGCTGGTGAGTTTGGTGAGTGGTCAACTAGAATTGCTAGCTAGAATTTTGATTTGAAACTTAAACTGAGACCTTTGCACATCCACTATTTTGTGGAAGCCATTGATGTATTTGACACTTCTATATGATTTCAACTATAAACTATAAAACCCTGCCTTTGTAGTCTTAAATGAAACTAATTTACCATACACTCATTTGGTAGGTTATCAAATTTTCTATTAACTTAAAACATAATTGGGTTGATGGGAAATTGGATAGTAACTCCGTAAGCTTGTAACCTGATTCACTCGTTCTAACTTATTCTAGTAGGAAAGGGGTAGGAGGAATGATTTAATTTAACATGAATTAAACTCAACTTCTTCAAAGTTTGAGCAAATTTTCTTGACAATACAGATGTAAGAAAGGATCATTCAATCTAATTTTATTTTGTTAAACTCTTTATTGATTGATCAATGAATGCCATCCAGTTCAAAGTTGCAAGGGTACCATTACAGACCTTTGGAGTGTCATGAGAAACATATTAACAAAATATTTTTTATATATTAAACTTTGATTACGATAATACTATAACAACCATTTGGAGTGGCATGATAAACACTTGTAACATAACACTTAATATACTACAAAATAAAGACCCATGACTATTGGCGTTATAGCCACCAAAGAAGAAATATTTGGGTTGTAGCCACCAGTAGTCTTCAAATTTCTATCAAATCAATAACCCCTATTCATAAACCACATGAGGTTGTTAAACCCTTGTCACCAACCGCTGCATGGACTGACCGAGACCAAGGGTGTACACCTCGCAACAAGCATATCTATAACATGATGGAAACTAACAATTATCTACTGAGATTGACTTGATCCTTGTTAGCTGCAAGAATTAGGTCTATCAATTAGAGTTGGGAAATCTAATAAAAGGGTTGGCTCAGCCAGTTTATTAGTTGTTGTTTGAATAAGGGGGTTGGAGCTTTTGTTTCATTCACATGACTAGATATAGATGTAGTTCACATCAGTGAATAAGATAGTAACCACTCAGTCAACTGCAAGAAATTATGGAGAGATATGTTTAGTCAATTTTAGTTAGAAAATCCACTAAAAGAATTAATTTCTATTAATTTGGATCACTAGAGTTAAATGATTATATAAGTAGTGTTGGGAAGAGGAAAGGCATTGTTGATCATTCCAACACAAACAAAATCAGTTATATTTCAGAACTTGGACACTAATACAACAATAGGCTTTCTTGAGACAAGACACTTAGGCTCATTCACGTTGACATCTCACAAGGACAGGAACCCTCTAAGAAACTTAGTATTACAAGGCTTCAATAAGGCTATTCTGGGCACTCAGCAAGTAAAATGCAAGAAAATTACATTGCCATACCTTTTTTGCATAGTTGTGAATACACTAAATCGGAATATCACATCACATTGCCCATCTATTAGTTCAAAAGGACAAAGATTTATGGCATAACACAGAGACACCATTTTGATCAAGACAGTTCAATCACCAGCCTCATGAAGCATTACAGGTTAGAAAAGCATAAAGGAATCCCAAAGGAGTGTTGTACCTCAACAAAAATTTTGAGATAATTAACAAGCTATTGTCTCTCTGTGTATAATGACATACTGACATGTTTTTTGGAACAATGATAGTATGAGAAAAATTTAGACAATTATAAGAAAATTATTCAAATTAGCCACAATTTGTCAAGTTTGTATCAAGGCCAAGTAATACATAGCTATGATAATCTTTTTGGATTATGTTCTTTTCCCAATATTGTGCAATCTTCATGTATTAATATTCTTCTGAAGCCATGACAATATGCAAGAGATTAATAGGAATTGTTCATAAAAAAATTACATATTGCAAGCCCTAGAAAAATTGTGGAAATGTGTTGATTGTGGGCGAAAATGCTTTATAAAGCAAAGCAAAAACAACAACATGAAATAAAGAAAGTTTTTAGCCCTAATAGGCACGGGGTTTTGACGTCTAATTCTGTGTAGGATGATGGTGTTTTCTGCATTAGGCAGCCGAACAACTACATTTCTAATAAGTCCCAATAGGTAAATCACCAACGACCTTTGACTTTGAGAGAGGAGCTATGCCCTTCTACTGAATATGTTGGATTAGGCTGAAAGCTAATCTCCTAAGAACACCTGTATGCATAACCTATTACAAGAATGAAGCAAAGATAGAAGAAGCTATGGTGGCCAAAAAGCCAGAGGAGACATCGTATGCAACAGAAAACAATATATTAACAATTTTTTTCTAGATTACAATGAGATGTAAAAGAACTCTGTATCTAAGACAAAAGAGGTGAATCCTTATAAAGGAATCACGAAACCCTAAAAGGGAAACCCTAAGGTTAGCTAAAGTAAACTAGAGTGAATAGGTGAGTTAGTAATTAGATCATAATGATTTAATTAATAACCCGATAGACTATTACTCTAACACC
>MU226094.1:926955-939174 GCA_018584345.1 Thuja plicata
TAATTAGATCATAATGATTTAATTAATAACCCGATAGACTATTACTCTAACACCCCCCCTTAAGATAAGCTTAGGGAGAAGCAAAACCTAGGAAACTACTGCAGAAAGCAGGAAAGAAGGGTCCCGGTAACAAGGCCTGATCAAGTACCCAAAAAATAAAATAAAATAGATGAAGGAAACTAAGCCTCCAATCTAGGGAAAGTCCAAAAGAAAGGAACAAGAATGAGCAAGAAGTATCTCCGAAGCAAAAAGTTGTAAACTCTGTCAGAAGAAACTGTTGGAACCCCCACTAAAGTGTATGACCAGGTAGAAAAGACAATGTCTAAAGAGCTGATCAATCAGACCAAGGAAGTAATAGAACCAATAAGTGAACCCCCTCATAATGCTAAACAGGGAGAGGTGACAGGAACACTGAAATGCAAGGCCAGAAACATCTGCAGAAAGAAGAATCAGGAACACCAATAGTGCAACAGAAGGACAAGAACATGATAAAGGGTGGTGTCACCAACACATAGAATGGGATAATGTTGTGGAAGGTACGCTCACTTGACAAAGGTGGATGAGCACAAAATGGCATAACATCATAACCCCTCATGGCACTTTATAACTGAGTACAAGTACAACACACACAAGGTGTTCAAAATCCCAGATATGTAGAAGTAGGCACTTTATCTCAGTGTGTTTATAGAAAAGAAAATGCTACAGAAGAGAAGCATACAAGCTTAGAATTCAGAAAGAGGAGTGAGCCAAAAAGATCAGAAGAAGAGATCCTGGGAGCTGTAGAACCCAAGTAATCTGCCAGAGGGTGAAAGATGCCAAACTAGGAGGACAGAGAACCTAGAGAAGAATCTAGAAAAAATACCCCTACAACTGAATAGTTCACTGAACTAGATTTACGATGATATCTAGTTTGCCAAAAATAGAATCCAGACGAGCCAGATATGGCTCCCGAAAGGAAAAAAATAGAAATCAAACTTTGACAGTAAAAAATGCTATCAAAATAGCAGAACCCAAAACCCCAACCTCCATCATCGAAAAGTGCTCAGAAAGAGCTTTCTGACGGTATGTGGAAGTCATAAAAACACCCCTGTATGCTCAAGATAGAGAAAAAATAGTCTGGGGGGGTAAAAAAGGCCTCAAAAATAAATTTAAGCCCCTGGGGCTACAAAAAATCTGGCCCTCGGTCGCATGGCCCATGCAGGGGCTAAATTGGAGCCCTCGGTCACTGACAGGACCGTCGCAGGGCTAAAAATAGGCTACGGGGATTAAAACACCCATCGGGTGGTGGCGGTTGTGGGCACTGGGCAGAGTAGAGGGGCTGCTGAGCGAGCGCAGCAGCGGGGCCGATGGCGGTGGAGGCCAGAGCGGCGGCGGCCGGGGAGTGCAGGGGCCGGCGGAGTTGGGGCCAGTGGGGGCTACTGCCGGAGGCTCCCATAGCCGGTGGTAGTGGCATGGCAGTGGTGCCCCAAAATATAATACTACACATGTTTTAAAACACAAAAAAAACATTTAAAAAAAGGTTTTTTTTGAATTTTTTTGCCTTGATTTTTGTGCCCTTACGGCGTAGGAGGTCATTTTTTTTTCTCTGGGGTCACAGTGACCAAAACTAGTGAAGTTTATAGTTATTTCGACTCTCCCAGGCCTTTTGAACATAATGACAGAGTCCATTTTTTCTCAAATGGCTCCAGAAAAAGGTGCCTCCTTCAAAGTGATAGAAAAACCCCAGAAAAGCTGTGGCTATCATCTTTGAAACACTGCTTCACAAACATTAGACTAGGAAGCAATAGAGTGGCTTTGATACCATGTTGGATTAGGCTGAAAGATAATTTCCCAAGAACACCCACATGCATAACCTGTTACAAGAATGAAGCAAAGACAGAAGAAGCTATGGCGGCCAAAAAGCCAGAGGAGACATCGTATGCAACAGAAAACAATATATTAACAATATGTTTCTAGATTACAATGAGATGTAAAAGAACTCTGTATCTAAGACAAAAGAGGTGAATCCTTATAAAGGAATCACAAAACCCTAAAAGGGAAACCCTAAGGTTAGCTAAAGCAAACTAGAGTGAATAGGTGAGTTAGTAATTAGATCATAATGATTTAATTAATAACCCGATAGACTATTACTCTAACAAAATATCATGCAGCTATGCCTCCTTATCTTGGTCTGCTGCACCATTACAAAAGGTATTTTACTTCGGTTAGAGATTTAAACAAATAGTTCTTTGTTTTTTATAGAACCAGGTATGCGCATTATCCTTATCTTTTGGGCTCACAGAATTTAGTTTCAAAAAAAGGAAGTACTAGTAGATTTATTTCCTCTTCTAGGGTTCCTCCAAAAATTATTCCCCAATCTTTACCAGCCTCTAAAAATGAATGGCAACCAACTTATATGTAGAATGCACAAAGATTTAGAATCTTTCAACATAGGAAGACTAAACCTGACTTATATCAACAAAATGGCAAATTTTTACTCCCCACCCTTAACCATTTTGAGCACCTCCTCGAAAATAATAAAGAAGATAGGGATATCTATACCCTGCCTCATCGTAGAAACACAGTTAAACCTAATAGTGCAAATATCTTACCAAAACAACATCAAACCCTGAATTCCCAAATCTTAGAGAATTCTAATAAGGAAAATGTCATCATTAAGGGAGAATATCGCTTTGCAAAATGATTTAGGGCTCACTGTGCAGCTTTAGGTTTGTACGGGAAATGGTATGGTAAAAAACTTGAAGGAAATAATCTCAAAGCTTGGCTCCTTGAATCCTTTGGAGAACAGGTAAGTATGATGATTTTAAACAATAATTGCTTTTATGTGGAATTCAGAAATGTAGATATTAGAAATAAATTATTATCTGAAAAGTATATTTTATTTTGAGGGCATGCAATTAAATTTATCAAATAGAAACCAAATTTTAATAAAGACATGTTTGATGACATTTATGTTCCTTATTGGTTTAGAATTAAAAATATGCCTGTTGAGCTTATGTACAGTAAGGTTTTATCCCAAATTGGTGGTAGAATAGGGATAATGTTGGGATTAGAGCTTAACCTATTAGATTCCTCTAATGTTAATATCCTGATTCAAACAATTGATAATTTATCCTTCCCTGAGAATTTTATATTTGAAACCAACCAAATTACATATAATCTAAGTATAGATAAATACTATGGAAAAATTTCACAAAAAATATGGTTAAGACCTAGGACTGATATCAATAATACCTTCATAGATAATACAACAGACCTTAAAACCTTTCTTAAGGATAATTTTGATAATATCATTAGTAAGAGATATGAATGCAGGTATCCTATATTTCCATTTTCTACTAATGTCTCTCCTATAATGTTCTTTTTAGATGGAGGAGGGTTTGCTATCAATTATCAAAATTCAACAATACTAGATATCCATCCTAAGACCTTAGATAGTAAAATAAGCACTATATCCAAACAACAGTTTGGTAAACTAACAGAAAATACGGGAACCATAATCCAAGAAGACAATGCTAGGACCAACCAACTAGTACAAGCATATAGGTACTCAGAGAAATTAATCTTAGAGCCTAAATTTAATAACATTACTAACTCCAATTTAATTAATAGAAATATTATTTTCTCTGATTCTTCAGATGAAGAAACTAGTGATTTAGAGGATAATTATAGGAGGAAACTCAAATTGATAGAGAAAATCAAATTGATAGAGAAAATAATAGATGTAGATAAAGATACATTAACAAAGGATATTATTTCATACCATTCAAATGAGAAAGAAAAATTAGCATCTCAGGAGAAATTAAATGAACATGACACCTTATTGACTATGGTGCATAGACATAATACCCCCACCCAGTTGGAGGCTAAAGTAGATGAAGGCAGAGTTACAGAAAATAAAAATTCTAATACCAATGAGGATTTTAGGGAGGATATAGAGGAATATGAAATGGAAGAAATTAATGAATTTTTAGGGCTAAATAATGATGCTGATGATATGCTCATTCTCAGAGTCATGGATTCTTTGAGTGAAAACATCTTAGTAGAAATCCAAACCCTAGATTATGAAGAGGTAAGTAAGGAGGTAAGAAACTTAGGACTTGTTGTTTCCTCTACTGGTAAAGTGCTCCCAGCCTTTCCAAAACAGACCAAAAAGAGGGGAAGGAAATCTCTTAAAGAAATGCGACAGAAGGATGGAGGGGCTTTGGAACAAGTTAAGATCACTGATATTATACATGATTGGAAGGGGAAGTGCCTTCCCAAGGCATCATGAAAATAATATCATGGAATGTTAGTGGCTTGAACACCCCTAACAAACAACGCCTCCTTAAGAGAAGTTTAACTTCTCTAGAGGCACACTTATATTTAATACAAGAAACTAAGCTAGGAGAGGAAGGATACACTAATATCGGGTGTAAACTAGGAATATGGGAAATTAAGGGGGAGAATTTGGTAGGAGATTCTAGAGGATTAGCCTTTATATGGAACCCAAGGTTCATTTTACCAACTTTTATCATTTCCAGACCCCAATGGATGGCGGCAAAGATTAAGAATTATTATACTAATATGGGATTCATCATTATTAATATTTATGGACCGTAGGTCCTTCACGAAAAACAAATAGTATGGCAAGAAATTGATACCTTTATCCAAACTAACCAAAATCTGAACATTATTTTGGCAGGGGATTTCAACTCAATCCTAGATCCTAGGGAGAAATTAGGTGGTTTCAAAGGTTCAACCCCAACAATGCATGAGTTTAAGGAATGGATATGAGTCATTAATGCAATGGATATTCCATTTGATAATGGATTTTATACCTGGTCAAATAAACAAATTAACTCAAAACTAATCAATGAGAAACTAGATAGATTTCTTTTTATAGGGTATCTAACTAATCTGAAAGCTAATATTAAAACATGCATTGTTGCACACTCAGGATCTGATCATTTTCCAATTAAGTTAGAACTAATAGAAGAACTAAAACCAAAAAAGAATCCATTTAAATTTGAAAAAATGTGGCTTAAAAATGAAGAATGCATACTCAAAATTAAGGAATGGTGGTTAGAAAAAAGTTTCAAAGGCTCTAAAACCTTCATCCTAAATGCAAAACTGAAATATCTGAAACATAAGCTTATAGAATGGAATAAATCACAGTTTGGAAACATTTTTGAATAGGAGGTATTAGAAAATGACATTAAAGAACTTAATGAGGTTATTATCAGAGACGGGATGAATGAGGAAACATATAATAAAGAAAAGAAACTCTTAGGGGAGTATCAGGACATTTTAACTAAAGAAGAATTATATTGGAAATAGAGATCAAGGGAAGTATGGTTAAAAGAAGGAGACAAGAACACAAAATGTTTTCATAACAGTTCAAAAGCTAAATATAACTTTAATAAGATAACTAGAATTAGAAAGGATAATGGTACTATTATAGATAATCCTGAAGACATAGCAGAAGAGACAATTAGGTATTTTGAAGGAATGCTGAATAATTATGAAGGATTGAACACATCAGCCCAAACTAAAATTTTAAATAACATTCCTTGTGTTATTACAAGGGAGCATAACAAAATAATGAATGCTAAATTCACCAAAGAAGAAGTTGAAAGAGCTTTGAAACAACTCCATCCTGACAAATCCCCTGGGCCTGATGTTTCCCCAACTTCTTCTTTCAACAATGCTGGCACATCATAGGGGATGAGGTTGTTGCGACATTAGAAGGTATGCCAAATTTAGGTAGGATCCTTCAAGAAATTAATAATACCTTTATAGCACTAATTCCAAAAAAAAAAAATCGGAAGGTATAGATGATTATAGACCTATCTCTTTATGTAACACAATTTATAAATTATTAACTAAAACAATAGCAAATAGACTTAAAATGTTTTTACCTATGATTATTTCAGAGGAACAATTAGGATTTATTCCAGGGAGATCAATATTAGATGGATTAATATTAGCACAAGAGATGATACATACTATCCAACACAACCATAGTCCAAGTAAGCTTATAAAACTTGACATTAGGAAGGCTTATGATAAAGTAGATTGGCGATTTTTATGTAAATGTTTGGAAACATATGGTTTCTCTAAATAGTGGATAAACTTAATTTTTGAATGCATATCAGGAGCTAAGATGTCGATCATGGTGAATGGTAATCCTATGGGCTTCTTTTACATAACACAAGGAATTAGGCAAGGGGATCCTTTATCGCCTTTTCTTTTCGTCATTATGGCTGATGCATTAGGTAGAACACTTACTAAAGAAAGAAATGAAAACCTAATATGTGGTGTCAAAATTATAGAAGGTTTGGAAGCATGCACACAACATAAATTTGTTGATGATAATCTTCTTTAGCTAATGCTAGGGAAGCGGATGCGTTCAAACAAGTACTTAATCTATACTCTTCGGCCTCAGTACAACACATAAATAAAGAAAAATCTGAGATATACTTTCTAAACACGCCTCGAGAGGATCAACTAAGGATTAGTAGGATTCTAGAATATAAAATAGGAGAATTCCCATGCAAATACCTTGGATTGCCCTTAGATAAAGGAAACAGATCAGCCAACTTATGGAATAAGGTCTTAGAAAATATTGACAAGAAAGCTGAATCTTGGAAAGGGAAGTGGTTAACAAATGCAGGGAAAACTACAATGATAAAATTTGTTCTTTCAGCTATACCTATCTATCAAATGATGTGTCTTAGTCTACCAAGAGGAATAGAGAAGGACATAAATAAGAAACTAAAAAAAAATATTTGGCAAGGCCCAAATGATAAAAAAAAGACTAGCATTAATAGCTTGGGACAAAATATGTAAACCTATAGAGGTTGGTGGACTGATTGTCAAAAACATCAAACAACAAAACCTTGCTCTTGGGGCGAAAATTAGTATGGAAAATGTACAAAGACTCATAGGAAAAGTGGGCTAAAACTCTAAGATTTAAATATTTAGATGGCAGAGATCCACTAAGTATCTTCAGACACGAATCTCCTCCTAAAGGTTCTAAAACTTGGAACTTTATTCTGGAATGTAGGGAGATCATTACTAAAAACATAACATGGGATATTGGGAATGGAAGTGAGGCTCTATTTTGGGAAGACTCTTAGAATGCCTGTCCTCCCCTTTGCAACATCCTCAATAATGATCCAGAAATCAATACGGTGAAACAAGCTATAGGTGCTCATGTGAATGATTATATAGATATAGATGGTGATAATCCAGCTTTAGGGTGGAAGTGGAAATCATTTGACAACCTTAGTATTTCAGAAGCCTTTAAAAATAGAGTGGAACAAGTTATTTCTAATAGGAGGATAAATCCATCTTTGGATCCTGATAGAATTATATGGGCCTATTCCAAAAATGGGGAATACAATACAAAGGAAGGTTATAACTCTTTGAACCTGATTGAAAAAACTCTAACACCTTTACCTATTGACCTATGCTGGAGTAAGCTTTGTTTACCAAAATCTGGTATGTTTACTTGGGCTGCTGCCCAACATAGGATCCTAACAGCTGAATGGTTTCAAAAAATAGGATATAATGGGCCTTCAAGGTGTGTTTTCTATGAGAAGGAATGTGAGTCTATTGATCACATTTTTATTAACTGTGATTATGCCTACAAATGCTAGATGTGGCTAGCTAAGAATATGGAATGGAAAACGGTATTACCCAATAATCTGATGAACATTCTTACTGCATGGCCCCAATGGAAAGAATCTGGTATGTTTAACAAGATTTGAATCATTGCTCCTTCCATAATTATATGGGAATTATGGAAGGAAAGGAATAGAAGGATCTTTAAGGATAAAAAGATAGATCTTGATCAATTACTCAACAAAATAGAGGCAAGTATTGTAGAAGTGGTAAATAACCGTAATATGAATGGCCAGAAGGATATGGTTTTTTCCCACTATGATGAGAAAATACATAAGTTATGGTATGGTCTTAAAATACCTCCCTTTTTTGGACAAAGTAATATAGATAAAGAGGCTATAAGACACAATTGTAAATGGATACCACCTACGAAGGGATGGGTAAAGTTAAACTTTGATGGGGCATCTAAAGGTAACCCAAGTAAAGTAGGATTTGGGTGTTTTATTCATGATGAATTAGGAAATTTGATTGCATCCAAAGCTGGATGTCTAGGAATTGCAACCAACAATGAAGCTGAAGGTAATGCCCTGATAGAAGGCCTATTACTTTGCAAAAGGTTAAATCTAGAAAATATAGAGATTGAAGGTGATTCTGCTTTGATCATCAATGGTATAAGAAAAGGTGGAACACAGAATTGGAAACTTAAGGGATTAATCAAAAGAGCCCTAAATATACTAACCCTATTGAAGCAATATACTATTAATCATACCTATAGAGAAGGTAATAAAATTGCCGATTGCTTAGCAAATAGGGGAGCTAAAGGAAGGAATGAAGAATCCATGGGAGGATAAACATAGAATAAGTAGGAAGGAAGGCAGCTATAAAATATAATAAGACAAAAGACCAAATTCATTAAGAAGAGGAATTAAATATTAAAAATATAAAGCAAACAAAGAAATTAGCAATTTGAGTCCTATGCATGTCTCAGAATAATAAAATTACATAAGGAAGACAAACAAAATAAGAGATATGAAATGATTTGGGAGACAGAAGGCCAACCAGCCTATGTACTAAAGTTTAAACCTTCAGCTATATGTTGTGCATCGACAGTATTTTCAAGAGGAGGCTAGATAGCAAGGAGGCAAATGGCTGCTGCTATCAAATTACGATGATCTAATCCTCAGCTAGCCTTTGATGGCAAGATAACACTAAGGAGAATTAAGACGGTTTTTCTTGATACTCATGACATAATTGTAAGAGTGGTATATATCATCCTAGGTAGTGAATATATAGAAAATGATAACTGCTATAGGCTTAACTCAGATATTCCAGCAATGTTTATTGCTTCAGCCCTACATGCAGACCCAGACATCAAGGATATTGGGACACTTTGTAGAAGAATTTTTAAGAGGCAATATCTAGTCAACTTAGGGAAGGTATTGGCAAGCATTCGAGCAGATCTAACAATACCAAGGCCGAGAGACTATCATAAATATTGGGGGGAGTGTAATAACATTCAATCTTATCCTATATTGATGATTGCAGACAAAAATAGGTTTATGGCAGAAATGCCAACTATCTTAAGAAATCTGGATTTCTTATTCACCTATAAGCTTGTCAGAACCACACAAGATCCAGGTTGGTTTGATAAATTTGTAACTGAGGATGATGTTGGATTGAAAATTCACTATGATGAAATGTATGAAGATGATTAATACAATGATATGATTGATCCAATCTAGTGATAAGATATCAAGGAATCAATAAGAATAGTACTCAAATAGGAAATTTATATGAACTATTTCTCGTTATTCCTATTTAAGCATACATGGTTGTAAAGATTCCCATTAAGTAATATATTTTAAGGACAAATATAAGAGAAATTAAGAGGGTAAGTATTATAATAGGGCTTAACCAAAATTTTGTAATATCAACTGAGGAAAGATAAACTAGACAGGAACGACTTCAAAATATATAATTAATCTTAGGAAATGATAATTCCAGATATGGACAACTCTCAGACTTATAGGATTAAAAAGAAGGCAATATTGCCTGGATAATATCGATGTTGATGCTTAAAGACAAAAAATTGAGGATATGATTCATTAAATTCATAGGAAAATAGAGAGTATCAAAATAGACATGAACGATGTGAAGATATACAGGGAATCAAAATATAATTCTAAAATTCAAGAAATATGCTCTGAATATCCTTATATACAAAGATTATATTAAATCTATAAAACATATATATACCAATAGACATAGATATGAATATATATATATATATATATATATATATATATATATATATAATCATTTATATATATATATATGAATATATACGTATGTGTGAATATATAGTATATATTATATCCTGATATGTATATATGTTTACATATATATATATACATGTATATTTATTTATATATATCTTTATGGGAATAAATATATTTTCTAGTATATATATATATATATGGACAGAAATACACAGAAAATTGGTAGACTCAATAAAAAAAAAAAATTAAGGTTCATTTAGATTACGAACTTTTAACTATGAATGGAACGAACGGGAATAACTCAAATTTGAATGATCTAATTAAGCTGATAGGGATTTAAGGAATCATTGAGTCTTATTTAAGAAATATGGAAGCTTAGATAGGCATTAGGCTAAGATGGCATAGGAGATGATATGAACTATCTCATATTTTCTTTTAATAAACAAATAAAGAGTGCACCTTTATGGAGTATGGGGATGAGGATGAACACAAAATAGTTATGATAATAGAAACTGTAGAGGAAACTTTATAATCAGTATAACGAAATGGGTAGGTATAATAATGATGGAGAATTAAGATGTATAAGCATGGAATTATATTAGATTGATGACTCTTAAGAGATAATAACTCCACAAGCAATGATAGAAACTTAATAAACCTAATAACTGTTCAAAAAGGAAAAAAAGGAAATGATTGCATAAGATATGGTATTCATTAGGAAGTAACAATTATTAGACTTAGAAATTAAAAGAATACCAAGGAACCGCTTCACCTGAAGTAATAATTAGAAGAAAAGGGATATGATTAAAACAATAGGAACTTCAGCCTTATGAAATCATGATAGCACAGAAATGCACAAAGGTGAGTTACTATAAAAATGGCAGGATGGTGGAATCATTAATATATTATAAATTTAAATCACATGGATGATTAAAAGATAAAGAATATGATAGATACTAGCTAAAAGCAATAAGGTATAAAGGAAGAAGAAACAGAGAAAATATACACTACTTAGGAAACAATATTTCACAACATAGAGGGAGATAATCCTCTCTAGACTGTAAGATCTACTAGGATGTTTACCAACGTAAGAAACTTTCATATCAAGATGTCCTGGGATATGGCATTTTTGGGCAAAATCATGCCAGAAAGATGGAACAGAATCCTGTTACCCATGGACGATTTGGCTAGAAGGGCAATAGAAAGGATTATTGGAGACACATATTATGACTATAGCTTTACAATGCGCACTAATGGGGACATTGTTGGAGTGTTTATATCATGTATGCTGAGAGCTGGATATTCGAAGGCAAAAACTATAGCGCTTAGTAGGAAATTTTTTCTGAGAAAAATACTAAAAGGATTGGAGAATGCTGTTAGCAGCATAAATTTCAATCATATGATTCCATATCCAGAAGACTATATGAATGTAGCAATAGGACAGTTGGAATTTGATGGAAAAATCAAACAAAGACCCTGTCTAATAATCAAAGATATAGATATCTTTGATGAGAACTAGGAATAGGTTAAAAGAAATATCCATTTCTTGGTTATTTGGAAGCATGCAAAAGAAGAAACAGAGCCAAATTGGCTCATTCAGTATTTCAAGGCAGAAGGTTTTAGTATCCCTATGACAGTTGACAAGTTGGATATGGAGCAAATCCAAAACAACCCACCACTCTTTATCAAGAAAGGTTGGATGAGTCGAACTCCTAAAGCTAAAGATGGACATATGGGTGAAGTGGACTCAGATGAAGAAATAATGATCCTTAAAAAGGAGTAAGAGAACCAGGTCAATCTTTGATGGTTTTTTGATTGCTAAATGTGAGACTTGATAAATCTGTACAAAAATGCTTGCTTTAAATTTTATAGGAAAGGGTAGATAGTATGGATATAGTTAAGTATATAGATGTACATAGACTCTGGAAGGTATTTTATGAGATAAGATATATAAGTAATATGTTATGTATATCTTTCGTAACAAGTAAACAATGTTGTAACAGACATAATGTACGGGCACTAATATATATTTAGAAATATATATATATATATAGATCTTGCCTTTTAATATTAAATATCCATGGGTCCGTAAAGGACAGGAATTTTAGATGATTTAATCTATTATTAGGAAGCTTTTGACTTAGTTATTAAGGAATGGGAAGATAAGGCTGGTAAAACAAGGAATGGGAGGTATAGATCTATCTTATGCCCTGATAAAATTTAGCATAGTTTTTTAAATTCACAGATAATTGGAAAGAAGTATGGAAATAGAAGAAATCAGAAGGTAATATGGAACAGGTACATAAGATTGTAATATATATATATATATATA
>MU226094.1:941257-956535 GCA_018584345.1 Thuja plicata
CATATATATATATATATATATATACATATATATATATATATAAGCATGTAAAACATTGAGACGGGTATAAGTAGGAATACATATTATTTAGAAGGAAGTATTAACAGTGAATAGAGAAGCATAAATAAAGATATGATTCTAAATTATGAACAAAAGGAGTAATTGAAGACAATACTGGTAGAAGGAATGTACTTGTGAAAATGGACTAACTTTATATACTCAAAAGGTTTGTGTATAAAGAAAGGCCATGCAGGAATAGGTATGAAAAAGCACCAGAGTATACTGATAGCACAGATGTAGATCAGAAAGGACCTGATTTAGAGGACACTGGTTTATAACAAGAGGACTGATCAGAAGAAAGATTGCAATATAAAAATTAGAAATTGATGGATGTACTGTAAAATTGGATGTATTTATTTATTTTCAAAAAAAAATGGATAAGATCCATAGTTTTTTGTAAATGGGGGAATGCCCACATAATTTTAATGTAATTTTGATCTGGACTTCGGTCCCAGGCTAGACTGGAGGTTTTCTTCTCCATTCTTTCCTACCAGTGCCCGTAGCGAATGGAGTTTTGTAAAATTGTGATATATATTATTAATAAAATTTTGGCTACGACCTTTTACCAATAAAAAAAAAAAATTGTGGAAATGTGTTATCAACATAAGCAAATACAAGAGTGAGAGTGAAAATGTTAATCAAAGTACCGCATGGAAAGATAAATTCAAGAATTAGGAGGCATCAAACAAAAATGTAAATTGAAATATTGTATTATGCAAAATCTTTGTACAAAAGCTGAGATGTTGGATCTATGCCACAAGCTGTCAATCTACACTATTTTGTATTTAATCTATAAGTGAAATATTTTATTATGCAAAATGTTTGTACAAAATCTGAAAGGTTTGATCTATACCACAAGATATATGTTTGGGGCATATATAATGGGTTTTGGGCATATAATTGATGTTTTTCCTTATTTGCATAGTTTGTGTTGTTAATGAATGCTCTTGAACCTCATTTGTCAAAGAGGAAGCCTTGTTTGAATGTTATGAAGCAAAAAACCCTGCAGCTGAAATATTGTGAATAGTTGCTTCTTTTTGGTTCTTTAAATATCAATATATCCAAACATGCATGCAATCAGAATAAGTTCTAGTTTCTAATTACATTTTATTCAACAACCTTTGCCAGCATCCTCCCTTCCTATTCCAAAATGGTAGATTCACAACAAGGTAAAGACATCCATCAATGGATAATAGAAGTGGGATGTTTATCAAATGGTATAGTTGGAAATGCTATTGTCAATATGTATGCAAAATGTGGAAGCATAGACAAGGCACATCGAGTGTTTGAAAGAATGTTATTTCATCTCATGGAATACAATGATTGCAGGATATGCACAAAATGGGTTTGTTGAAAAGGCATTAGAAGATTGCAGGATATGCACAAAATTCTAGTTAATTATTGCTGGGTATACAATGATTGCAGGATATGCACAAAATCATTTTTTGCAAAGAAAGTAGAAGGGCAAACTTACTCATCATTTTCTGCAAAGAAAGTAGAAGGGAAAACTACTAAATCCCTTTTGTAGGTCCTGACATTGATGGAACTCCTCCTGAGATCAAGCCAGAGCCAGACTTTGCTTCATGTTTGTTACCTGCAAGACATAGAAAGAACCCAAATGAAGGATCGGAATTCCATCAAATTTGGTGATGAAATCCCTCTTGCCTTCCTCCCGCCTTCCTCTACCTCTTACCGCAAAAATGAAAAGGCAGCATGTTTTCTTTTTAGTTTTAATTAAAGATTATAATAATGATAATATAAAATGGATGTTTTTTCTTTAGTTTTAATTAAAGATAATAATATAATATAACATGCATGTTTTTTCTTTAGTTTTAATTAATGATAATATCTATTTTATTTATAATAATTATTAGCAATTACACCTTGGTAATGGGTTTATAATAATCATTAGCCCATAAAATTTAACTGTTATAATGAAGTTTGTGTATTAATTAAATTCTAAAATCAATTAACATTATATTTAATTTTCTATCCTGCAATCATAATAAGTTTAATTTATTGTAATTTGTTTTTCCATAAAATTAATGGTCCACATATAAGTGAAGTTAATAGAAGATATATATTTAAATATTTATTAACTAAATGCATAAAAAAAGGTCAATGATTCATGGAAGCCTTGGGCACTAAAATGGGGCCTAGCAAAGGACCAAAATTGTACATGCTTATAATTTATAAGGACAATACAATTCTAACAAGGGTTTGAAACCAAAGACCATCGATAGAAACAAGACTAAAGGAGTGAGGAATAAAAGAATTATCCTTGACCAGAACGTAAATTTTTATATTTGTTGTCCTCAATTTTGCATTCCCCAAAATTGGGGCAACCCTATGCAATTATCAATGTTTGGTAGGAGTTTTCTCTAAGTTGATCGGTGTTTTGAAAGAGTTTTACTTAACTGAATCAGTTATCCCTTGATTCTCGTTTGGTCTTATTTATTGAAAGCATCTAGTTTTGTGCTTTTCTTTAGTTTTTCTTGTCTCTGGTTTTTTTTTTTTTTGTAGTATTTGTCTTCCTGCTCGTTTTGAGCTCTCTTAAGTGTCATTTGAGTTAGTCTAGCTTAAGTCGTAGGTGTTTTAGTATCCAGCTAGTGTGATTTTTCAGAGAGTCTGCATATCTTTGGAAAAATCATTAAAAGGTGGATCTTTTCTTGTTGATTGTATAAACTGAAAGATCATTTTATATGTAAGGTAGTTTTTAAATTCTATCTCAAAAGTTTCACACCTTTCCGTGAAGTTTTGCTTATAAATTTTAATGACAACAGGTTTTTGAATCATATCCGCATATCAAGTCATTTAAACTTTTAAGTTTGCATATAAAGATTATAAGCTCTTTCTTCATTCAAACCAGACTTTAAAATTTTATCTGCATATTTAAATTTCATGTGTATATATTATTAAAAGTTTGATGTTAGATTGGCAAGATAAAAGATTAGGGGGTTAAAAAATAAAATTATATTCATGTTTACGTTTAACTTGAATAAAGTAATGGGGATTTTATTTTTAAGACTCCTCTACTCATCTTTTAATGTTTTATTATGTATGTTTCTTCCCATTAAAAATGTGTCTAAGATATATAAGATATACACTTATTGTTTTCTAAAAACAACTTGTGTTCAAGCTTATAGTGGAAGGCGTCATTTTTCAAAGTCATTGCATATGATAAACAGCATCTCTTTATGACTTTTAAAGGTCCCGTGGTCTTTTTAAGTAGAGGACGTCAATTTTGGATGGGAAAGCATATATTTTAAACATTCTAAACATGTCTTTTCCCTCCTTAAAGGCTTGCAGTTTGTTCCAAATGACTTAAGACGTCATTTTGGGTGAGTAAGACATATTTTAATATATGGTCTCTTCTTTATAAAGTGCGTTCAGCATTTTAAATGACTTAAGGTGTCTAATTTGGTAAGAGAAACATGTTTTAATATACGCTAAACATGCTTTTAAAGTGTGTTCTATTTTTGTTAGTGAAAGGCATCGAATTTCTTAAGCATAAACATATAATTATGCCAAGGATAAGTTATAAACATAACTCACGGTTTCACTTAAAGAAAATGGCATCGATTTTATCTCCAAAAGCATGTTTTTGGACTTTTGAAACATAATGTTTTTCCCTTCTACAAAGTGTGTGGACTTTTAAGTGAAGGCATCATTTTCTTTTGTCATGGCATATAACTTGTATTGCATGGAATTGTATCTTCTTTAAGATGCATATCGATTTGAACTCCATTAAAAGACACGCTGCTTGTATAAAGAGGAGGGTGTCAATTTTTGTTCATTTAACATGTTTCGGCAGTCCCTAAGTTATATGCAAAGCATTGTAGCTATGTGGAGCGTCATTTTTAAGTTCTCAGCGTATTACAAGAAATTTTGCCCTTTTCTTAGGTGACGGGTTTTTCTCTATCATTTGCATGCGTTTTACTCCACAAAAAGCTGCATTTATGTTTGAGGAAGCTCACCTAGGGCGAATGCATGGAATAAGACTTTTTCTTTCCCAAGAAATCTGCCATTAACATCTGTAGCATTTTCTCCTAAATCAAGGCGGATTTGGTAAGTGTTTTTTAAATGTTTCTTTCTTTGCATTTAAAATTTTAAAATGCATTTAATCATGAAACAGAAATAGCTATCAAATAGGGCACATGTCTTTGGAAACTTCCCCTCAGTTGCTGATTTAAAGAAATTTAAGGCTGCATTGAGGACAAATGTTTTTCCCCACCATGACTCATTAAAATGACATTTATTTTGCATGGAGAAATTGTCAATATGACGAGTTATATATTCTGTCTTTTCTTTTCAAAGCTAAATTTGAAATTATTGTTATCATTTCTAGAGTTTTGTCATTTTTCTTGAAAGAAAATTAGATTTGTGTCCTTTCCTTTTTGCAAACAAAGAAGAGGTATATTTTATGTTTCTTTCTTTGCTTCTATTTTTGTTTGGTTGTTTTGTTTGTATATATGTCTCTTTTCTTCTTCTTCTCTCATCTTCTCCAAGTTGCATATGAGAATGTCATTTATTCTCATATGCAGTCGGGATTAAAAACCCCATTCTCAGAGATTTTCTTCCCCAAAATGCATAAAGAGATGAAAGAAATGAAATCCTTCCAAATATGCAATCAGCCTGTAAAAGTGCACTTTCCATGTTTCCATTTGAGGAAAAGTTTATAACTTGCTGCCCGCATGCTAGCCTATAAAAGTTCACCTTTTCCTCCTCATGTGTTTTCCTTCCTAAAAATCTCACCATGCAATCCTTTTGAGAAAGCTCACCTTTTTCATATTCCCATTTGAAAAAGAAGTAAGAATGATTAGTGCTTACCTCATATGCATTTGTCCTTCAAAAGCTCAACTTTTCATCTCATAAAGGGTCCACTTTGTTACAAATGAAGATATTATAATTCATTTACATCCCACAAGGCTTCATGATTATCTTTCCTTTATCTTTTCAAAAGCTGCCCGCTTTTGAGTATGAATTTAACAATGGATCTTTCCCCTCTGAATGATAAAAAATGCTGATTTTCTGAAATTTCCATGTGACAATTACTGTAGCTGCTAGTTTGGTCATGTCAGAAGGAAGAACTACATCCCCAAAGGACAAAGGGAAAAATAAGATGAAATATCAATATGATAAATATCAGAACTCTCTCATCCCTTCTCAGATCATGTCCTATGTAGAAGAGATTTGAGACATAGAGATTGGGCACCTTAATATGGAGGAATTTCTGACAAGGGTGGATACATCCACCAAGGATGAGATGATTAGCATCCGGGAAATTTATATTCATCATGTTTCCACTTTCTCAATAGCTTCTCTTGAACCTGAGTTTGTGATGGCATGTGCTAAACATTTTGACCCTACTTCTTGAACCATAAAAGATCAAGATGGGAAGGTGGTCATTAGTCTAGATTCATATACTATTGAACAAGTGTTTAGAGTTCCTCCAACCTCGGCTATACTAGATATGACGGTGGAGAAAGCTCTCAAAAGTTGGGAAAATGGGAAGATTACCTGTGTGAAATACAATAATGAGCATTGGTTAATCACCAAAAGACCTAATTTGGTGAGGTGGCCAAAAGGAGTTCATAGATCTGATTTTAAAGAGGAGGTTCATTACCTCATAACTCTACTAAGCAGATTAAGAGGTCTCAAGGAGTCTAACTTTTTTGAACCTTGGATATTCAAGTACCTTTCTTTGATTTTGAAATCAAGGCAGCGAATATTTTGGGGCGATTTCATCAGTAATGCTATTTGTGAGCGGTTGGAGCAAGTACTAAACACAAGTGCTTTTTATATGAATTTGTACTTGGTTTACATTGTTGTTTCCTTGGGTTCTTTTTCAGGGCTATCCATCAGGGGAGATAGGATGCAAATACCAGTATGGACTTTCTATGATCAGTTACCCTTTTAGGTAAGTCACATCCATTTTAGAAGGGTTCAAGATGTGTTTTTTGGTCATTACTGATGTCTGTTCGATAAAGAACTCCCAAATAAACGTGTTTCTAATGAAGCATGGAATAAAGTTAGCAAGTATGGCTCCCTATTCTTTCAGTTCCCAAATTTCACTTACCTAAGGGTGGGATACTTCAGGGGTGAACCATACACTTTACCAAGGTATCCAACAGATAAGGTAATTCTTATGGAATTAGCTAGACAACTCATGGTTGTACAAGTACATCAGAATTCTTTGCATAGGCTTGGGGTTGGTATTTCTTCATGCAATCCGTTAAGGATTGGTGGATATTCACTCAATATTGTCCCTAAAGCCAATAATATAGAGTTTGAATTTCAAGAAATCAATTTGAAAAAGTTCATAACTCGGAGTTCATTTGACTGGAGGGGTATGAATGATAAGATCCAGAAATAGTTCAGCCATGTACATTGCCTGGAGGATGTTTGGATTGATCTTCACACTAAGGTAGAAATCATCAAAATGAATTATTGTAGACTCACCATCAAGAAAATCATAGACTTTTGTTTGGCTGAAATTCCAGATGGAGTTACAGATAATAATGAGATCCTGGATATAGAGTACAAAAAGTATCGAGTTAAGAACTTGCCCATTCCACCACCATGCTGGTCTATAAAGGAAAATGTATCCATTTGGGATAGATTTCATAATGTCTTGGCAAACACCAATATTTGGCTAAAGAAGAGAGGCATAAGAAGTATCAAGATCAAGCCCGGTCGAGATTTTGGCCCAGCTGGCCCCATAGGTATGAAGTCTGAAATTCAAGGAAAAGGGAAAGGAGAATCTTCTGCGTCAGAAATCAAGGTTGTCCCAAAAATTTCCATTAGAGGAGGAAAGATCATGGTGAAGGCCTCCACACCAGAAACATCTTCCAGAGAAAAAGGTCCAGAGATGATCAATCTCTCGGACAGTGAGGAAGAACTGCAAACTTCTACTACTCTTGAGATCACCCAAACTCAAATAGTAGAAGAAATTTAGGGTGTACATGAGTTAGCTCAAGAAATAGATGAACCTCTGAAATCTCTAGTGGACACAGATGTAGAATCTTTCATAGCTCAGTTGCCTCCAGAAGCTATTGTGACAGCTACACCCATTTCTTCTGCTACTCTAGAGAAAAGTGAATATTTGTCACATGTCTTTGATGATCTTCCTGAAGAATTACCATGGTTAGATACTCTCATGTCCAACAATGACCTAGTCTTCCAGATGGAGAAAGAAGATAAAAGAGATTTGAAAACATTTGCTGCAGAAGTTCCTCAACAAGAGGAGCCAGTAACCACCATGGTTACTGTTGATAATTCATCTTCATCTTTTGTCTTGCCTCCTTGGCCAGGCACTATTACTCAGAAAAGGAAGAAGCTGGAGGTGCCTCTGGAGGATTTTGAGATTGCACCTAATGGTAAGACTCAGGCTGGGAAGGGTAAGAAAGCTAAAGTGATTTTGAAAATCATTGTAGATAATCAAAAGGTGAAGTATGTTGAAATAGCGAAGCCACTTCCAAATGAAATAATAGAGGAACCTGAGAGCATAGGTTACAAGATCACAAGGGTGGAGGTAGGGAAGTAGTCATTTGTAGGTTGGCAATGGATGCTCGGGATGCATTTAATCAATATACTAAAAGAACTGATGAACTTTGGCAAAAGAAACATCTACAAAAGGAAGAGAATGATCGTCTTCGTGATGCTCTTGAGAAGCTTTCTTCTTCTCAATAGGAGGATTTATGTTCAAGAAAAGAATGATAGCATGCTAAGAAGTTAGAGAATAAGGGGAAAATGGTGAACAATTGGGGCAGCCAGATAGAGGATCAAGGGATCATAGTTGTTAGGGATGTATACCGGATACTCAAGAACTGTTAGAAAACAACAGATCAACTGCATGAAGTGATTGAGATTTTTGATCAGCAGTTGAAAACTCTAAGTGAAGACTTAGATGTTTGGAAGAATATGGCAGAAGCTAATCTGGATGTTTTGTGCACTTATGAAATAGTTCCTACAAAGGAGATGTACTTTGAGTTCCTAGATCAAATGATGAATAAGAAGCAAGTTTTGAAGAGCCTAATCACAGAAGTGCATGAGGCTTTGCAACAATGCATCAAGCCTAAAGAAATTATTGTCAAGTTCTTCAAAGAACTAGCATGTGAGCTAATATCAGAGAACGAGGAGCTGATTCTAGAAGAGCAAGTCCTATCAGGATTTGTGCGAATGATTCATCAAGAATTAGAAGCCGATTCTTTCGATTGTAGTTCTAGGGATAAGTTAACAAACTACAGGATGATGCTGACTTAATTTTAGAAGGATCTAGGTCGATGTAATGGAGAAATTTCAAAGGCAGCAAGTTGTGCATGCAGAACAGTGAACATTGCTTGGCAGATAGTCTCACCAGATCTAGTCATTGTATACAAGTCTCTTTGTCAATTTGAGATGTGTATTAACTTTCTTTGAAAAGTGCTTTAAGACACTTAGTTTTGTAAGAGTGTAGAATCTTTGACAAATTACATGATAATATGTAAAATAGTCTCATGTAATCTTGTTGCAAGGACATTAGGTCCTGCAGCATTGAATAAGTCAAAGTTAGTTAGTTATAGATAAGCTTTGAATAGTTCAAAGTTGGTTAGTTTGGGATAAGGATTGAATAAGTCAAATTGGTTGAGGGTTTCCCCTTTCTTCTCCACTTTCCTCTCACCTCTTTTCCTATATAAAGGAGGGAGCTCATTGTATTCTGGCATCTTTTGTTTGTGCAAATAAACTATAGGCAAAACTCTTGAGTTCTGAAAATTTTGTGTTTCATTGTAAGAGAGTTAAGCATTTGAATAAAGGAATAGAGATTGACAGACTTTGTGTTGTTGTCTTGAAAATCCATGAATGTATTCTTATGTTGAATTTGTTGATCCTTGTTCAAATTGAATATTTTATTTGTTTATATCATCAGAGCATCTTTAACCCAAGTTTTCTGAAGACTTTGTGCTTCAGGAGATCGGGGTTACTATAGAGAGTAGTGGCTGATACACTCCAAGGAATGAAGAATTTGAGCTTCAGTATTGGACAATAGATTAATAGAATACTTATTTGAGGTGAGGACAAGAGACTTTGAGCTCATTGTATCACTTCATCTTTAGATAAATCAATTTTTGCCTCATTTGATTGTTCTTAAGTCAATCATCGAGTCACCGGTATTATTGTTTCAAGGTGAACTGTATGTGTTACAGTTTAGTTCTACTTGAAGACACCTGCGGTAAGAAGGGAGCCTCCCCTATTGCTGAGAGGAGAGAGTAATCTCACATACTTTTTCCTAAAACACACATTTTGCAAGTTGTAGTCTTAGTGACTTGGAAAATATTTAGCCAACAATATTCATGAAGCTCCCTTCAAAAGCATTTACATGGTGAAGAAAATCTCAAAAATAATTCCCAATTTTTTAAAGGGTTGCTAGATCTGTAAATTGATTATATTACATGAGACTATTTTAAAATGATTTGGTGATCCTTTGAAATTTCCATTGGTAAGGTAGAATAAAATTTGTATGATTACAAAAAGAGAGAGGAGGGATTATGAATTAAATATGTTTAATGATTCAACAAATACATTTTTCCAATCTATTTTATATATTTATATCTTCTTCTTTGAGAAGTTCTTATAATGGTGATCATCCTTTCAATATGTTAAAGAAGACATGAAAGTTTTAGGAAGACACACAAGGTCTTCATGAAGTGTCCTACATCAAATACATAATTAGTAGTTTAACATTCATTCTTCGTCTCGCGATTTTCAAAATGTTGTATAGATCATCAGTAACATAGAAATCATACATATCAAGTGTAGAAACAGGATTGGGAATGACGTAGAAACTCAAAAAAATCATCAAAATAACCCAATTAACCAATTGCACAGGAACAACAACCAACTACACAAAACAGAGGACCAACTATGTGGGAAGAGAGGACCAAGTTCATAGAACCTATCCAAGTTTGTAGGAAGGTTGTCCAAGTGTGCAAATTGTCATTAGAGACCCAGAAGGGACTAAAAACTTGCAAAATTGAAGAATTTTGAACAAACTAACCATTTAGGACTTAATATTCATGAAATTAGAATTCATTTTATGTCATTTAGGAATTATTTAAGTCAATTGACATCAATTTCAGAACCCCTAATTATCCTTTGTATAGATTCAATTGATTTTAAAACAACTTAACCAAGAAGACAACCAACAAACCCTAAACTAGTTTGATGTTCATTTTAGGCTCCTAAAAAAAGTGTACATGTTTATTTTAAATTCATTTTCCACTTAATCATTGATATTTGAAAAAATTGAATCAATTAAGACTCCTACTTAGGCTAGATTGTCAACTTGAAACAAATTGAAAGCTGAAAACCAATCAATTAGCCTTGCATTGAATCCTAAAATAGATGAAGTTTATTGAACTAAGAGCACCAAATTGAAATGTGAAGTTCATTTTAGGTACCTAAACTGAAATATTTGGTCATTTATTTAGTCATTTATTTGGTCATTTTCCCCGATGACCAAATTGGTCATTTTACTCGATGAAAAAATTTGTCATTTATTTAGTCATTTTACCCAATGACCAAATTGGTCATTTATTTAGTCATTTATATTTGTGAATTGCAAAAAATGGGTAGAACATGATCAGTTTTAGTCACATGACTAAAAATTTTAGTCACATGGTCATTTATTGCCTAAATTCTACTAGTGTATTCTTAGGGGTCCTGAGGGGTACTAAGGGGTCTTAAGGGGTCCTAAGACCCATTAATGCATCCTACAACTGCTTATGACACCTTACAACCTCTTAGGAAGCCTTAGAGTACATGTTAAGGGTCATATGGTGTCTTAAGACATAGTAATGTATCTTATGACCCCTTAAAACCCCTTAATGTGTAACCAAACCCCTAATATCTTTTCTTAGGGGTCCTTATGGGTATTAAGGTGTCTTAAGGGGTCCTATAACCCATTAATGTGTCCTGTGACCCCTTATGACCCATTACGACCCATTAGGAACCCTAAGATCACATCTTAGGGGTTGTAAGGGCTCTTATGGTGTCCTATGACCCCTTAAGACCTATTAATGTATACTAGGAAGCCTAATATGTATTCTTAGGGGTCCTAAGGGGTACTAAGGTGTCTTAAGGGGTCCTACGACCCATTAATGCATCCTACAACTTCTTATGACACCTTACAACCCCTTAGGAAGCCTTAGAGTGCATGTTAAGGGTCATAAGGGGTCTTAAGACATAGTAATGTGTCTTATGACCCCTTAAAACCCCTTAATGTGTAATCAAACCCCTAATATGTATTCTTAGGGCTCCTTATGGTACTAAGGTGTCTTAAGAGGTCCTAGAACCCATTAATGCATCTTACAACCCCTTATGACCCCTTACAACCCATCCCATTAGGATCCTAAGAGTACAACTTAGGGGTTGTAAGGGGTCTTATGGTGTCCTAAGACATAAAAAAGTGTCTTATGACCCCTTAAGACCCGTTAATGTGTACTAGGAACCATAATATGTATTCTCATGGGTCCTAATGGGTACTGATATGTCTTAAGGGGTCATAGGACCCATTAACGTGTCATATGACTACTTATGACACCTTACAACCCCTTAGGAAGCCTTAGAGTACATGTTAAGGGTTGTAAGGGGTCTTAAGACATAGCAATGTGTCTTATGACCCCTTAAAACCACTTAATATGTAATCGAACCCCTAATATTTATTCTTAGGGGTCCTTATGGGTACTAAGGTGTCTTACAGGGTCATAGAACCCATTAATGCATCCTACGACCCCTTATGACCCCTTACGACCCATTAGGAACACTAAGAGTACATCTTAGGGGTTGTAAGGGGTCTTATGATGTCCTAAGACATAGTAATGTGTCCTATGACCCCTTAGGACCCATTAATGTGTACTAGGAACCCTAATATGTATTCTTAGGAGTCCTAAGGGGTACTAAGGTGTCTTAAGGGGTCCTAGGGGTTTTGTAGTTTGAATTTTGAATTTATTGTGTTGCAATTACATGTAGAAAATAAGAGAGAACATAATAATAAACTTAGCAATACCAAAGGAACCCTTTATTGATGAAATATGAGGTCTGATTATAAACACATCAAGTCTTATATGGTATATCAGACTATAACAATAAGTACAAACCCTAATTATTTGAGTATTCAACAATTACAACATACTCAAATGATGCATAACTCTAATGGAAATGAGATGATAATGGTAGAACACCATATGATGATGAAACAAACTCAAATTTGGACTCCAACAAGTCTAAATTTCTATAGATAACTGGAAGGTTTGAAACACAATGCTAATTTTATTTTGGTAATGCCAAACTTTCCAAAATTTCCTCTGAACCCTTGCAGTTGTAGATCTATAAATAAATGATATTTCTAGTTCTTCCTCAATGCCAAAATCCTATCAAACCCTCTAAAGATATTTTCAACAATATAATAATGAGCACAATGGTGAATTTTGGATGAATCCACACAAAAGATGGATTTGGTTTTCTGTCCAAACCATCAAGAAAATCTAAGGGTTTTTGTCCTCAGATTCCCTGTAAATAAAAGCTAAAGCTCTTAAGCTTCTTAGAGATAAATTAAAAAACTCAAGTATATCAAATGATTTCCTAAAATCTCCTTTTATAATCCTCTCGTGAAGTTTCTAGAAACCCTAATTAAAATTCCCATTTTTAGAATTTAATATTTAACTTGCAAATGGGAATTAAAAAATTGTGACGCCCTTATATAATTTCTTCATTAATATAAAGTCACTTTAATATCCTTATACCTCTATACATTGGCAATCTATTTGGCATAATCGTTAAATACTTTACATGGCATTAATATATTAAATGCACTTTTGACGTTCCCCTTTTTCTTAGATTGCAGGAGTCAAGTGTAGCACCCCTATAAACTTCAATGTGCTAGGTAAACTTTTTAACATGATCTATGAAGCTAGTACAACACACCCTCTAGTACAAGATGGGCTAGGGGGAGACTAGACCTTGCAACCTTGTGCTTCTTAACAGAAATCTCTCACCAATCGAGCCAGGCCCCCAACCCACACTTGACCCATTATATCCCCTTTAATCATAAAGATATTTAATTTAATTAATTATATTAAAGTCAATGCTAGATTATATTTTAATTATTTAAATAAAATCATTAAATCCATTAAATGACAAATATCAAACCAACAATTGGTCATGCCAACTTTTTCAATATGCTTCCCTTTGACTATCAGAGGTGACTTATCATAAATATTAAGTATGGACCCAAACGTCCAATTAACTTGCTAAAAATTGTAATTCTATATAGATAGGGTTTGAAGACCTCTAGAAGGCAAACCACAAGTAAATTGATGCACTAAGTTGGAGATTACTGAAATAGACACCCAAAGGTCTAGTTGAATTAAATTGAATCTCCCTCAAAGGGTCTCCTAATCACCACATTAGCCTATGAGGACCACTGATAATAGACTAACCTTTAAAAATAACTAATGCAAGTAGGAAAGTGCAAAAAACGGGACATTACATGGGGGTCCTTAAGGTTCCAATTTGTAATTTATCTCCTACTCAGTAAAGGAAGAACTTGAGGATTTTGGATCTAGGAAGACTCAATATTTTCCTAGATGGTTTGACACTCTTTCACCAAAACCATGTTACAATGTTAACTTTTACACTATGATATCTTACTATTCTTTTTCTTCTGAGTAATAAAAAAGCGAGGGAGGGATTGATTGTATACATCTTTGATAATGATATATCTAAATAGAAGGTTTAAATTATTGACCAAAGAAAAACAAATCATATGATGAAGCCTAATAGGTTTCAAAAATATTTGAGCATAGCTTGTCTAGGTTTCCAAGCAATCAAACATTGAATAAGTGAATGATGTATATATTCTTTAGCCTTTCCATTTAAAATGCACTTGTTAGTTAGTGAAAATCCACTCAATTTTAGATTCTCAACTATAAGGATTTTACTTGGGCATGTAGCCCACCTTAAGATGCAGATCATAACAATAAAGATCTATGGTTCTAGATAAAGGACTAGATAAAATTAGGGGTTTGTCGCTCTATGATTAAATTAAAAATAAATTTTGCTGAATAAATTCGAGTAGAGTTGTTTGACCATATGATTTTTTTTTCTAAGAAATAAATTGAAGAGGAAAAAATAAATTTACTAATAAAGTGTTTGAATGTAACAAGGTTTGATGTACTAGCCATCCATTTTCATATCTTGTTATATTTTTCTCTAAATGTTGCTCTAAAATTAGTAGTATAATGAACATAGTGATCACATGAAGATTCTTTGATTTTGTAACACAAGATTGGTAGAGATCAAGGGCAATGTAGGATAACCATGTGTCCTTCAAAAATATATTTTTACCATTTAATGTTTTCAGTCTGATGCCTTCTTATAGTGACTAAAGGGATTTGATTATTCTATTCTAGATGTTTAAATTGGCCAACATGCTATTCTTAACAGTAAGGGATAACCTATTTTTATCACTCAAATATTTAGATTCCATTATGAAGCACCAATCATTCTATGACGAGTTTGAGTTTCCAACCCACTTTAGTAATAAAAATATTATTCATTTATTTAATTTTATGCAATCTCAATGAACTATGACTCTTAGGGAGACAAATGATATATTCTTTTTATTTTTGGGTAAGCATTGCTTAGGGGACAACTCCCTTTTAATGATGAAAATAAAAATATGTAGCATGATTCCAAACTAGGAATTGCATAGTTGCATAAGACACATCATACCATTGATTAACTCATAAATGCTCCCATTTTGATATCAAATGATCTACTACTTATATAGATTCATTATTCTTTTAATGATTATCTACTTAAATATTTACTTGTCATGTGGATTAAGATTGCCCATATGCTTTTAAATGTATGCTCACATTAGATTCACATAAATATCAAAGTAGGGGAAAAAATACTAGCAAAATTAAGATAGTGTGCCTTTCCCATATACTTTTGTGTGCACCTTTGTTGACTATTCTAAATGTAATAACAAGTTTGCACATGTCATTCTTTTACTAAAGTTGGCTTATTTCTTGTTTGCATTCACTTTCTATCTCAAAAGTACCTTTACCTTAGAGTTCATCTATGAGTAGCTCGAGATGGACTTGTCTAATCCCATCACCCATGAGAATGATTTTGAAAGTCAAATCATAAAATTTATATTTAAACTTTGTTAT
>MU226094.1:991525-1068419 GCA_018584345.1 Thuja plicata
CCTAAGAATATCTTTGAGGTAAGAAGTTTTCATGGGTTGGCCAGTTTCTATAGGAAATTCATAAAAAAATTTAGTGGGATTTGTGCTCCAATAGTGGATACCATTAAGGGAGATAAAAAGACATTCTCTTGGACAGAAGCTGCTAATAAAATTTTTCATATGCTTAAAAATAAAATTACGGAGGAACCTATCTTATCTTTACCTGATTTTACTAAGCCTTTTCAAGTTGAGTGTGATGCTAGTGGGACCACTATAGGTGTTGTCCTCAGTCAAGAGGGAAAGCCTATTGCTTACTTCAGTGAAAAGCTTAATTTTGCAAAGAAGAGATATTCAACATATGATCAGGAGTTCTATTCCATAATACAAGCATTAAAGAAATGGAGGCATTATCTCATGCCTAATGAATTTGTTTTGTTCACTGACAATCATGCTTTGCAATTTATCAATAGTCAACATAAGTTGAACCAAAGACATGTCAAATGGGTTGAAGTTTTGCAAATTTTTACTTTTGTCATCAAACATAAGAGTGGTCAATCTAAAAAAGTGGCAGATTCTTTGAGCAGGAGGAATTTGATCTTGCAGGAGTCTCAAGTGAGCATACTAGGATTTAATGACTTGAAGGAGATGTACAAAGAAGATAGAGACTTCAAAGAGGCATATGAAACATGTCTAAATCCCTTGAGTAGTGATAGGAGTCCTTGGATGGAATACATGATATAGGAGGGTCTACTATTCAAAGGTAGCCAACTTTGCATTCTAAGAAGTTCCATGAGAGAGAATCTATCGAAGGAGAAACACAGTGGAAGCTTAGCAAGACATTTTGGACAAAATAAGACACTAGATCAATTAAGTTCACATTATTATTGGCCAAGTATAGGAAATGATGTTAAGAATTTTGTGGAGAGGTGTAAAGTATGCCAACATGCCAAAGGAAGCAGCCAGAATGCAGGTTTGTATCAACCACTACCAATCCCAAATAGGCTATGGGATTCAATCAGTATGGACTTTGTACTTGGTCTACCAAGAACACATAAAGGACATGTTTTAATATTTGTAGTAGTTGATAGGTTTTCTAAAATGGCTCATTTCATTCCATGTACAAAAACAAGTTATGCTACTAATATTGCAAATTTGTTCTTCAAGGAGATAGTAAGACTAAATGGACTTCCTAGGAGTATTGTCTCTGACTGAGACACTAAATTTGTATGACACTTTTGGAGGACTCTATGGAAGAAATTGGGTACTAATTTGAGTTTTAACTCAGCTTACCATCCTCAAACTGATGGTCAAATAGAAGTGGTCAATAGAATCCTTGGAAACATCATGTGAAGCTTAACAAGTGTGCATCCAAAATAATGGGATTTGGTTCTTGCACAAGCTGAGTTTGCATATAATGATTCTCCTAATAGAAGTATAGGTATGAGTCCTTTTCAGATCTTGTATGTTATACATCCTAGATGAGTATGTGAGCTAATAAATCTAGGTAAAATGGAGACAAGGAGTGCTGATGGTGAGGATTTTGCCAATATAATCCAAGAATTGCATGACTAAGTGAAAAGGAAACTTGAGGAAAGTACCGTTAAGTAAAAAAAGAGAGCTGATAAGAAAAGGAAAGAAGTCAATTTTAATATTGGGGATATGGTACTAGCTCAACTTAGAAAAGAAAGATTCCCAAGAGGAGAATATAATAAGCTGAAAGCAAAGAAAATTGGTCCTTGTCGAGTTCTATGAAAGTTCTCAAGAAATGCATACAAAATTGAGCTTCCAAAGGGCATTGGGGTTTCTCCTATATTTAATGTTGCATATTTGTACCCTTATAAGTATGAGGAACACACAATCCAAGAACCTAAAATAGTTGAAAAGTAGGTCATTGAATGGCAGCAGCAGTTGTCGAAAGCCACACCAAAGCAACCTTAGTCAATCTTGGACGCAAAAGTCATCATGAAAACTAGAGGTAAGGAACATTTGGTATATTTGATCAAATGGAAAGAGCATCCACTTGAAGATTCCACATGGATGACAGTTTTTGATTTATTTAAGTATGGTGTCAATGTTGAAGACCTCATAGACAGGAGTCTATGAACAAGTCTTTGTTCCTTGGGAGTTTGATGCAGGTGCATTATCGAATATACAAAGGGATTAGATGTAACTGCCTAAAAGATGTAATTAGTAAATAAATAAACTACAACCTATATTTGTAGTATGGTTAGGATATTTTAAGATTATTCTTTGATTCTGCTAAATCCTAGGAGATAAGGCCTATTAGTTTTGGGCCTAAGATGGCTTATTTTTTAATTATAAAACCAAGAAATGTTTCTATCCGAAGAGATAGAGAATTCATGGGAAAAAAATAGACATATGTATCATTGTATATTCTTAGTCTTTGGAAAAGAATAAGAAATATTTTTGAGTGTTGTGATTCTGATTTCTCACCATTTTTTTTGTATCAAGAATATTTCTGATTCTAATTTCTCACCAGTTGGTCTCTAAAAACATATATCAAGTCTATTGCATCATAACCTCATGGAAAAGGTGATTCTAGATAGCTTGAAAATGAAACATTTCCTCAATGAATATTGTTCTTTCTCTTTTTTACATAGTACTTGTAGATACAACAAAAGATTAAGGAAGAAAAAAGTAGTACTATAAGGAGTTTGGAGCCCATTCCTAATCATACGAATCTCATGGGTGGTCATGATAGTCCTCTAGTATAGATCCACCTCCAATTGGAGTAGCACTTATTGCATAACAATTTAATAAGAAATTGGTTCAATCTGGGATGTTGTAGGGCCTCCTTCCTTCCTTGAGTAGTTAGTCTTCCTCTCACTAATAGTGATGACATTGTTATCATGGGCATTTCTACTATCAAGGAAGTTAGAAATGTCAAGCAGACCTTGGACACTTATTCTTATGCTACAGGGCAGCTCATCAACTGGAAGAAAAGTTCCTTGTTTTTTGTTAATACTCCCCCTCATAGACAATGGAAAATGGCTACGATTCTGGGGTGTAAGATCTCTCCCTTTCTCTCTATCTACCTGGGCCTCCCTCTAGGTTTGAAACCTCTGGATTCCTTCTGGAATAGTATCATTGACAGATTCAACTGCAAACCTGCTGGCTAGAAAGGAACCCTTCTCATCCAAGCTAGGAAAGGTTTTCTCCTTAAATCTTCCCTCCATAACCTCCCTGTGTATGCCCTAAGCCTATTTTGCATGCCCTCCAAATTTGTTGACTCAATTGAGAAATTGCAAATAAGATTCTTATGGCCAGGAACTGAGGATAAGAATCGGCTTTGTCTTATGGCTTGGGAGAATGTTTGCAGACCTCTAAAGTATGGGGGCCTAGGCATCAGAAAAATCAAAGAGGTTAATCAAGCGTTGTTGGCTAAATAGATCTAGAGAATATTTGATGAAGAAAAAGAATGGAACAAAATTCTCAAATCTAAATACCTCTTTTCTACCCCAAGTCTAGGTGATTTTTTCTCCTCGCATATCAATGTGCATGGATCCTTTATTTGGAATAGCATTCTGAAAGCTAAATCCCCTACAGCGAAAGGTGCTCGCTGGAGGGTAGGAAATGGTATGAAGATCAATTTTTGGGAGGACCCCTGGCTCAAAGAGAAACCTCTTATCCAGTATACTGAACTTGCTCATCTTACTCAAATTTGTATAAGAAGGTTTGGTAGGTAGGTTTTTGACTATTGGAGGAATAATAAATGGGTTAGACTCTATAAGCTAGCCCCAAAGTTGAGAGCAATTGATCTTGATATGGTTCCCTGGGAGGTTAACGATCACTATCAAGACCAGCTTATTTGGTCCCCCAACCCGAATGGAAGGTTCTCGGTGTCCTCAGCTTACTCCCTCACTTCCAATCAGGATTCCTCGCCCTTTTTGGCTAAGGTTTGGATCGCTTCTCTCATCCCTAAGATTAACATATTTTATTGGTTTTTTGTCCAAGATAAGGTGCTCTCTAATGAGAATCTTGCTAAGAGAGGTTGGATGCTTCCTAATAGATGATACCTATGTATGCAAGAGGCTGAAACCACTACTCACTTGCTTTTGCACTATTCTTTCTCTAGAGAGGTCTGGTCAACTTTGTTGCAGAATTGGAACATCACTTGGGTTCTCCCAAATTCCATCAAAGATTTTGTTTCCCAATGGTATTCTCTTTTCTCTTGCAAGCTAGGGAAGTTGTTATGGAACCTAACTGCTCCTCATGTTATCTGGATGATATGGAAGGAAATCAACAAACCAAATTTTTAGAAATTACACCATTGTTCCTTTGGTGGTTGGTTCTAAAATCATCAGAAATATTGTTGAAAAATTCATTTGGCTTGTGATCAGAGACCTACTCTAATGGAAGGTATTAAAGGCAAGAGTGTGCTAAGAAGCTGGAAATTTCCTTCAATATTTGAACCTGTTGCTAGAAAATGTGGTGTTGTGTGGTGCTCCCCCCCAGTTGGATGGCATTAGGCTAATTTTGATGGGGCGGAAAAAGGGAACCCATGAAATGCAGGTTATGGTGGCATTATTAAAAATTCTCATGGAAAATGTGTCACTTTGGTGGTGCTTCCCATTGGCATCCAAACTAGTCACATGGCTTAAGCAATAGCCACCCTACAGGTTTGTAAGATTGTGAAGAACCAGAAATGTACTAAGCTCTGGCTTGAAGGTGACTCAATGAACACATTAACTACATTAAAGGAAATCACAGACCTTCATGGAATATAAGTCACATCATTGTTCAGATTAGAAGGCTCTTAAGTAGTTTTGAGGCCACCTACGTCACCTACACATTCAAGGAAATGAACACTATGGTTGACAACCTGGTCAATTTGGGAGTTCAAAATGATGACATCAGTTGCTGGAAAGGCGATTAAGGTTTAAATTATGAGGTTCTAAGCCTTATAAAGTATGACCAAATCCATCAGAATCAAGGTGTAATTAGTATTTATGATGATAAGGAAAGGTAAGTTGTTAAAAGGATTTACGAAGGTGTCTTGCATGCTCGAAGGACAAGAAAGTACTTATACCAAGTGTGGGATTTGCTAAGAGTGGGGTCTTTTTAAGCCCATTAAAGGAATTATTTTGATTATACTCTTTGTGTTCTGCATCTTGGTTTGTGTCTTTGGTAGAGAGAATTTCATGGTGAATAAGTCCCATATTTCAGTCTCTAAGACCATGGGAGGAAAGCTCAAACGTGAGGAACCCAGTGTCTATAAGTGGAAGAAAGAGGACAAGGTTTGGAGAAAACTCAAAGAGGGCAGAGTCACATCTTACATGGAGAGGCTACAGGGTTATGATAAAGATATCTCCAAGGAATTTCCTAAGAGCTGGAATAATGGCAAGGTCACTTTGTGCAGTAAGACTTTCACGTCAATGAGAAGTTAATTTCAGAGATTATTGGTATGAATATTTTTGTTCTAAAGTACTATAGGGGTCGTGTCATGTCCCTAAATGTGGCATGTTTATACCCTAAAACCCTTGAGGAAAAATCCCTCTTAGTGAAGAAGATTGAAGATTTCATCTTACGAACACATATGAAGCTGCTCTAGGGGAACTAGTTAAGGTTTTAATGCAATACTTTACTTTGGAAGCTCGCTACATTAGATTGTATAATTTCCATTTCATGTTGATTAACTATTTTAGGTATAAGAGGAGGATTTCCTTTCCTTTTGTGTTGCTGCAATCTTTTGGCACAAAAATATGGAAAATAGGAAAAGCCCTGAGAAGCCCATTTTACATGATGGGCTAATTCTTCTCATCTATGAATATGCTATGCTTAAGCTACAGGTTCCTACCCTAATGTCTGAGAAGGGAAAATACAAGAAGGGTGAAAGACCTCTCATGATAGAGAATAACCCTACTAAGAAGAAAAATAAGGTGAACCCTAAAATTGAGAAGGTTGAGGTGGCCAAATTTCTCATTGAGGAGACTAGGATGGATACCAAGGATGATACGGAGGTGTGGGAGGGAGATAAATATTTTAGTGCCTCCTCACACCAAGAAGAAGTGGAATAGGGCTCTGAGGAAGATGCTAGTGAGTACACTTCAAAAATAGAGAGTGGAAAAGCTTGTAGTGACAAGTTTGGGGATATGGATATTGAGGACCCAAATGATAATTATGTGCCTAAGGAGGATGTTAACAAGTAGGTTACTAAGAAAAACAAAGACCCAATTTATCCATGCCCTAATGTGCCTAAAGAAGTTGCTATACCCAATGTTGTTGTGAGCTTGACCATTATGACTTAGCCCCTTCTTAAGTTGGGAAACAAGTTACAAAATGACCCCATCTCCCCTATTTTAGTGGATTATGAGGACTCATCGATAAAGGATGTCACTATGTCAGATGCATGGTGAGAAGGAGCTTGTGAAAATCTAGGAGGAGACTACTGAGAAAAGAAAAGTTGGTAATGAGTTTACGCAGGCTGCTAAAGACTATGCTGACATGGACATGCAGATGAGCACTTGGCTCTATGAAGAGATCAAAGATGTCAGCATCAAATACTCTGAGCTAGAGGATAGAGTCAATAAAATCACCCTACTGCAGGCCAAGCCTAAGGATATTACTAACGATGGCACTGGTGACTATGTTTGTGGAGAAGACAAGGGACTGATGGAGAAACTGGAGTTCAAAATCAATGTTGTGGTCAACTACCACCTACAAACTACTTCCAACCACATTCAACATATGGAGAACACTCTCAACAGGATTATGAAGCAGAATTTTGAAGGAATGAAGGTAACAACTGATAACCTACGTGCCCTCATGTCTGTGCTGGAGGGTAATTTTAACCCTACCAATGTTGAGTACGATGCTGACAAAGGCACCAACATTTCTGGTCCTGGCTCTAGGACTAGAGAAAGCACTAAAAAGAAAAAGGCGGACAACTCTAAGAAATTTGAGACCCTCAAGGATTCTATCTAGCAATTCAAATTACTGAAGGAGGACACTACAAAATTTATGAAAAATATTTCTTAACTTTGTCGGTCCTATTCTTCATTGTTTCTTTTTGGTTTTCTAGTTGTATTTTGCTGGTTGCTTGTGTTGGGGGGTGTTATATTTCCTTTATCCTTGTCCCCCATCAGTTTCATTTTTAGTCTGTGCTTAGTCTTCCTATCTTTTATGCTTTGTAAAGGGTTACGGTTCCCTTATCGAAAATAATTTAATAAGAAATGTATGCTTTGTATGAAGTTTCTTACATTGACTTTTCATAATGTATGCCATTCACACATCTTTTTTGAGAATTAGTGCACATTGTCTTCATAAAATATAAAAAAGCACTTATTTGTTTAAAAAAATGACAGGAAAAATATGCTTCCATTTCTAATTTTGATTTGAACCTATATAAATATTTCCTTCCCGCAATTAATCAAGGTTATATAATTTAACATCATATACCACAATGCATGATGCATCACACATCTCATTGAATATTTAGATGTTACAAAGCATATAACTTTTGCATACATATAGCTCCAAAATAGGGGAAAAGAGTGCTAGAAAGTATGCACAAAAGGTGGAGGGGAATACAATATAGCTAAAATTTTCCACATGAAAGGTATGGTAGCATATATTACATCTTCACTTTTTGAGCTATTAAAAAATTCATTACAATTTATAAACCAGAACCATGCTTGCTTTCACTAATGAAATTCATCTAGCAAACTGTATACTAACTCTAGTTTCTTGCATTTGACTGATAAGTAAAAAAATCTTGACTTGGGTAAATAGCCTTTGGCATCGTCATATACCCAAATACAATAAAAAATCACTCTCCTATCAAAATTAAGATTCTAAACCACATTTCATTAATTATATCTATTTAACTTTATAATCTCCTAAACACACTAACATCATGTTATCTATAAATAATAATGTCCAAATATCAATAAAGTACTATGTTGCAGGGTTTGTACCCATAGGCCCCGAACCAGGTGCTGGTACGCACTCAGTTCGGGTGCGTCTGTGGGTAAGTGTTAGGTGTACACAGGGTGTGTACACATACGCACCCACAGTGTTGGGAATGCACAAGTATGAGAAAAATGAATCCAAACCGTTAGGTTCCAAACTATTGGATTTTACAACAACATAGATAAATATACCTAGATTGCCTGAACACTTCAACCAGGTAATTCTTTCTTGGAAATCAAAAACCACTTCAAGGAAACAACAACAAGATTGATATACAACTTAAATTGGGTAGTGACTACCATCCAACAGCTCAGACATAGCTTGAAGACTGTAATATAACTAGACCATTCATCAACAAGGAAAATATAGTAACACTAACCTCTGTTGTAGCTTTCTGTGCATGTGGGACAATAGAAGATTGTCAAAATGATGATTTTACATTCCCAAATGCCAAGAAAAACACACAATTATTATATCAACATAGCTGCCTGAACACTGGACTCCACTCTTGAATTCCCAACACTCACCAAAAAAATCCTATAGATGAGTTCTCTTCTACTGAATAAGCCTTATATTGCAGTGATAAGAGCCCAAAATTCTCCTATTGCAATGATAGTCTTCTAAACAGCACCCATACTTTATTATGTTCCAGTTTCATTAGAATTGTGAACATAGACATATATTATATAATTGATATGGCTTATCTGAATATTTTGCAACAATCAATTGGCATTTAATATTTATCTTTGGCATTTGGCATTGATCAATGATCAAGTATCATACTATGAAATGATTTAGTTTTACAATTTTGTATATTTCTCTTATTTTTTTGTATATAAAATAGTAAAATACACACAGACACCCCCACACACGCACACGTGTACCCATACGCACCCAAACTCTGGAAAAAAAATTCATGCACCCACGTATCTGGTTCTTGTACACACACCCATCCCCAAACCCAAACCGGTAACTTAGATAAAATATCATCTAAGAGATCAAAGCCTATATTCAGTGCTCAAACATGAAAAATATGCTTAACTTTCCTAGTCAAAAGGTGAAAATCTATCACCACACTATTCAGTGAGATGAGGCTATTATTAGAATGATTGTACACATGGTTATTAATAGGAGTTTCACTTATCATAAAGAAGTATTATTGTGAGTGGAAAAGGAATATTTTTATAGTTCATGATGCCATGTGATCTGTTTTTTAGTTTCAAGTGGCTTCTAACATACGAGACTACCTAGTACTCCCATTTACGTAGAAGGCACCTCCTTAGTCTAATTAAATAAGGTGTAACTACCCTACCCCTTAATAATTGAACATGTGACCCCTCTTTTCAAGAACATGTATTCACTATTAGGCCAACAAAGTTAAAAGAAGAAAATGTGTCATCTAGAGTTTTCTCTAATATGCTTGCATGATACCTACCCTACAGATTTCTATGGCATATGAGTAGAGATAACTACCTTAAGACAACATGTTTTGGGAAATGAAAAATAATCAAAGTTTGGAACCTTGCCCATGAAATCATTTCTTGCATGTTGGGTTGGGTTGATTAATAAGGACAAAATTTAAAATTAATAAATCTGAAGGAGATCGACCTCATAAATATATGCAGACAAATATTTGAAGTAAAATATGTTTTGATAATTCTTCCTTAATCATCAATGATAAAAAAAAATGGCAACTTAATATGTCCCACAAGATAGAGTGAGTATTCAAAAGGGACGCTAACACAACATAAGGTCTAAGTTTGAGTTTCCACGAACTTAATGATGATGGCTATGAATAAGATGCAATCTTTATAGAGAATTCTTTATTCCATAGAGATGATTAGGCTTTCTCCACATTAACTCAAACTTTTACTAGTAATTCCATAAGTTGAAAATATTGATGTGAGAAAAAACACAAGATTCAATACCTATGTATATCTATATCTTTATTTATCATAAATAGCAAAAAATCCATTAAGTGTCAAAGATGACAATAAAAAATCACCTAAACAAATGTCAAAGATATCCCTCTTCTAAAAATAAATCCATGGATGGATGCGAGGAGGAGAATGATAATGACTTTTAACCTATTTAAGACCAGATTGGTCTATCTAATCTATCAAACTATGCAAATGTATCTATAAGATGTTGATGATAATGGGGAGGAAGACACAAGATTCCTAATTTATGTGCACATTTATTTACTACCAATCATAGAAACACTCAATTACATGTAAAAGATGACACTACGTGATCACCAAAGCTATGTAATGGATGTCCTTCTCATAATAAGATACCTATGAGATATTCCACTAACTAATTTCATGCATCATATATCGATGGCCTTAGGAATATAATCACCCATTACAAAGAAATGTTGGCTGGAAAAGAAATCCTAATCTGTTGATCTCTAAAAATTTTCTGTTTTCAAATTAGATTACACCAACTTGCATTATTATTCTTACGTTCAAAGTGAATGTAAGAAGATAGCTAGTTTATTGTGTATGAGAACAGGCTTTCTCTTCCACAAAACTAATCTATTTCCTCCCTTTCAAGAATTTAGTGTACTAATGAGAAAAAAGAGTTGGGCATCTCTTCAATCTTTCATCTTTAAAATACACAAAAAACAAGCCATAACGAAACTCATAGCCATTTAAAAAATCAAAGAGGTCAACAAAACTCCATACAAAATATCCTTGAGGATTGGATCCATTTCTACACAATAATAATCCAATTTTGTGAAAAAAAATCCTCATTACTTGTTCACTCTTTTTTTCCTAATAAATAAATATCCTCATTACTTGTTCAAAATTTTTTTCTAATAAATACATATCTACACGAAGAATGGAGGATAGTAGGTTGATTGCATCAATATACCTGACAGCTACAAGCAAACTTCCAAGATAATCATGGAGATAGTCCACCCTCGGTTGATCGTTCAATGCATCTAAAAGTGACAGAGATTCATTGTTGGCCATAGCATATCCTACTCATATTTCAAATTCAGGTTATGAAATTGCAGTTTAACATTTATTGAAGGAGATACAAAAATTGTAAATAGTACAAGAGAGTACCATTTTCATATACTATTACAGGAGGATTTCCATAGTGTTTCTTGAAGCATTCCAGTATTGCTTGCATTCCCCAAGGAATGAGAGCAAGTCCAGAAGGTGCTAATCGACAGTAAATTTAAAAAAATCAAGACTCTTCACAGTTAAGATATACACTGTATTAGTTACAAATGTAGGCAAAGAATAAGTGATCTACTTACCTTACCTATAGGTATACCACCTCATAGTTTTGTGCACACACACACATATTAGAATTCAGGACCCTTCAATATATGTACAATATTATATCCATTAAAACAAATAGTAAACATTCCACAAACTTATGGACAGCTTGAGACAACTTTCTGATATAAGATCTCTGGTTTGGGCCTACATTAGTACACTCTGCCAGATGTATGCATATTAGAATTCAGAATCCTTTAATAAACATGAAAACATGTATTCACTAAAACAATCAATGAACATAGCAGAAACATATGTCTATCTTGTAAAAGCTTTCTCGTAAGTATAAGATCATTGATGTGGATTCACATTGTTGCAGTATGCAATTCTAATGCCCATATAAAATTTGAGGGCTTCACCTATGTCATAGCTTTGTATTTTGGCATGACTTGTAATCACACATACTGATTATTGTTCTTGTTTGGAATGACCTTGGGAACTCTTTTATGTTTCTTGAACCAAAACACTCAAAGTTGCTACTGAAGTGAGATATTTTTCCATTTAAATTTAATTGTTGAACATTCTTCCAATAGCCATCCAAGCCACACTTATGTGCTTGGGGATTCCAAGCTGGCTATGATATCATTTATTTCCTATAGATCAGTTACAACATGAACTTAGGACCTCCCATTCTTACATGGAGTTATGTAGCACTAAGCTACTTGTCCCTTTGCCAGAAGGAGTGTAGACTATTTTTTGGAAACCTTTCAGTAAATGCTTTTCTTTTGAATGTTAGTTTGGCTAGATTAATCTATTTTACAAGATTCTATTGGAAGTTTACCAACATAGTGAATCTAGTAGCCTACTAGTACACTCAGTCTCATTATAGCCTTTTCTTATTTTCTTGAGTGTGGATGATAAAATGGTGCTGATCTTCGGTCTTCTTCATTTAGACTTCCTAATTGAGACTAGAAACCATTGCACTTCTCTTCTTTCTTAGATAGGGCTTTTTTTTAGTGGCAATTATTCACCAATTGGTGAATATGTCTCTTCGGGCATATAGAAATTGGCAAAAAAATGCTTAGTATACTGGTTGACCGGTTCGTCTAGATTTTATAAAAGACACGTATAGTGGTTGGGTTGTTCACCACTATTTGCACGTAATTTCACTACGATAGTCAGGTTGTTTGCCCATTTTTCTATTGTATATTTCACTATTATTTGCCTTGGATTAAGGAAGGGTGTATTTATCAAGGATCACCATTTGCCATAGGCCCGTTGTCCCAAGTGAAATTTTTACTTGCACTAGGACCCAATTTTCCATGCATCATAAATAACCGTGTCCCAAATACCCGCCCTATTCGCCTAGTCAATTACTTGAAATTACATGGGGTTTGCCAAATATTAGTTGTTATCATGTGCAATTGTCAGCCCCTTCGCCAAAATTCAAAATAAGCATTTGTATATAAGCATAGTTTCAAGAGATTTAGTAGTACAAATTTTTTGTTGCTTCTAAGCTCACAATTGCGATTGGTAGCAAACCGAAATGACTACGTACGAGTCTGTAGTATCTTATTCAAGTAAAATTTTATTGCAGCCTTAGTTTTTTTGAGATGTCACTGTCAAAGTTAAGCATGAAGAGGACTATTGAAGGTGGAGATGTCCAAGAGAGGCCAACGAAATGCAGAAATATATCTTCATACTTTGGCGGGGGCAAACACAATGGTGTTGGTCAAAGTGAGGAAGGTACATCATCAGAGGAAACTGTACAACTTCAAGGTTCTCAACTTACACAAGAGTCTATTCAAAAAATTGGGGAGCCTAATAAATCTGGTGATGAAGTTGTGGAACCTGATATCTCTGATGAAGATGACCTTGAAGATGAATTTCAAGTAAATAACTAGTACCGGGATGAATCGATCAACTTCGGTGATGATGATGGTTCAATGAATAGTAACACTAAAGGGAGAGGAAAATCAAAAGAAAAAATTGATCATCAATGGGAGATGTCTAGGAGATTTGAATTTGATTGGGTGACAAAGTATCTATTCATTGAACCCATGGACAATCCAATTGTAGGTGAGCCGCCAGTAGAATGCAGATGTACGATTTGTAGTTGGAAGAATAAAAAGGAAAAGCGGTTGCAACTTAAACTAGACACCATAGAGAAACATGTTGGTAAGGTTTACGAAACCTCAACTATAGATGGAAAGGAAATAAAAGTGGTAAGATCAAAAAATGAAATAAGGTTGCAGGAAAAAATAAATACTAATCTACACTTTCTTCCTACAGACATATCTTCTGATACATTCATTGATTTCATCAAACCAGCGAGAACTTTGAATGGAGTTTTAGAAGCAACAGTGTTGTCAAGTCACACTTCCAAATATGAATTTCTAATGAAGTTGTAGGAGTGTGACTATACTATGAACCAAATTGTTCTGTCATGAGAGGATGTTTGGACTGGCCTACAAAGATTTCTCTAAATTTTGAACTACTGTAAATTGTAATGTATTGCAAATGAATACAAAAAAAATTGTGCTCTATTTAATTTTCATGTTTTCCAATTTAATGTACATTGAGTTACTCTATTTTATTAAGTTATTCTTAGTTGATTTGCTCTATTATATGTTATTGGAATACAAAATTTTATTCAAGAATTTCAAATTCAAATATGAATTATCATTGATGATACAATACAAACTACAGTAATGATACTCTTTGTTCTCAAATGTTAATGATGAAACATAATACATTATTTCTTTTCTAAAATGAACATTGAATGATAGGATATAGTAGTTAATAAGTTCAAAAAATACCTATTGATTGTTACTGGTAATTTAGCATAAATTTCCTAAATTTTCCAATTCATCTCTGCGTCGTCATCATCATCTAATTTTGGTATTCCAGTTCCTTCATTGTTCTCTTCATTTTTTTTTGTGTCTTCTTCACCTGACCTTTGCTTCTATGAATCTCACTCCCATCGCCACCTATATTTTTCCCACTTGGAGTCGGAGATTGGTTAATGGTGTTTCCCAACCCTCTTCTTTTGCATCTTTTCTTCCAAATTTCCATTGCTTTTTGATAAGGAAAAGTATTGATATCATACCTAGATGTGTAGACCCTCAAGCATGTTTCCAAATTCTTGTCTAGTTTGTTTCTTAGCTTTTATTTTAGGAATCCAAAAGCATTGAAAACTCTCTCATCCTCCACCGAACCCAATATCATGGTTTGACATAGATCAACAAGCTTGAAGAACTCTGAAAATTCATCACGCAACATTGTGCTATGTTTTAGTTATGTCCAAAGCCTTGTAGCTTATCCCTCTTCATGTGGGTTATGCATTAATTAATATTTATGCTTCATAGTCCTTGCAAAAGTTCCTTATTGTTGTATAAGAAGACCCTCATCTAAAATTTCATTGATAGTCACTCCATTGAATTCTACAGATTTGTAAAATTCCTTTATCAAAGTCAACAACCTATTATGATAATCTTTCTTAGAGTTTAAGCGCCAATATTGAGGAAACACAATTTCCATGGCCTCAAGGAGTTGTTCATATGGGAATCAAGATCTTATTTCAGAGGAAACTTTATAGGCTATGTCCCTTACATTAGCTGCTATAGACTTGACGATCTTGGTAAACTCTTCCCTTGTAACTCTTGTAGCTCGCTTCTTTGGGGAACTATAGTACATTGGTATCTAAAATCCCCTTACACAAACACATAAATATCCATTTTCAATGATCTTTAAATAATTATCAGGATTGTCCAAATCTGTTAGTTTCCGCCAGTGATGAAATTTTTCATCGGAGAAATTTGGGTCATTTCGATTGAGATTATCGAGGGCTTGGCATGATATTTTATGCAAATGAGCATATTTTGCAATATACATGGCTCTTTTCTGGGATTTTTTCATAATGAACTTCATTTCTTCTAGCATGGGAATAAGAGATGCTAAAGTCAAAAGTGTCTCTATATTGCTTAACCTCTGAAGCAGGTCGCCACATCTTTGATTTTCTGCATTGTCGCGATTTTTGTAAATAAGTCCAATCAAAGATTGATATTCAAAAAAAAATCAATGCATTGGTCCATCCAAAGAGATCCATATGGTATCAACATCTTTTAGAAGCTTGTTTCCATTGGCTCAAACATTACTTACCACTCTTGAGCCAAGTGTCCCTCAAAGTGCACTCAGTAACAAAATTGGTGATCTTGAGGCATTAATTTCTTAGCACTCATGAGGGTATCACTGAATCATCAGGTGCTATGAGACCGTGTCATCGAGGCCTATGATAGCCTATCTCAGATTTTGGATATTCACTTTCATTTTCAATTGCTGACCCAATCTCGGTTGATGCAGAAACTTGCAATGTTGCGCAGTTGAAAGCTGAAACATTGCATATCTTTCAACCACTCATTATGGCATCAAAGCATCTCTACCAATAGCTCTGGTATGCCAGGTGAATGCTAGTAATGTCACATTTTCTCTCACCAAGTGGCTCGAATGTTGCCAACCACTCTAGAGCCAAGTGTCCCTGAAGGTGCACTTAGCAACAAAATTGGTGATCTTCAAGTATCAATTTCTCGGAGCTCATGAGGGGTATCAATTAATCATTAGGTATTACAAGACCTTGTCATGGAGACCTACAATAACCTATCTCAATTTTTTGAGATTCACTTTCATTATCATTTTCTGACCACACCTCAGTTGATGAAAACACTTGCAATGTTGCACAGTTGAAAGCTGAAACATTGCATATCTTTCAAACTTCTTGTCAAGATATAGAACCATCTCCACTAATAGCTCCACTATGTCGGTGTATGATACGAATGACCCCATTTTTCTCACCAAGTGGCTCAAACATTACCGACCACTCTGGAGCGAAGTTTCCTTGAAGGTGCACTCAGCAACAAAATTGGCAATTTTTAGGCATCAAGTTCTCGGAGCTCGTGAGGGTATGGACAAAATGTTAGGATCTATGGGACCATGTTATGGAGGCTTACAATAACCTATCTCTAATTTTAGAGATTCTTTTTTTTTTCTGTAATGAGCCTATCTCGCTCTTCTTTGCAAACTCACCCAAATTCACTTCACAAGATAATATATCTAAACTTCTCTTTGTAGCAAATATAAAAATCTTTTTATTTGTAAACTTTTCTTAGTATTTAAATTAGAAATCAAATTTTCCAAGAGATACTTATCTTCTATGATCACAATTACGTAAAGCTATATCATAGTATTCAGCATTACCATACTCTTAACAATAGTTACATTAACCAAGAGAGATCATTGAATGCTACCTTAGATTCTTATTTGACAAATTCTAGCCACGTGCTTACATATATCAGTTGTGACACCTAAAATCAAATTGCAAGACTGCTGTTCATACTCACATTGAAGGTAGAAAACCACAGTGCCTTCTAACGGGAAGAGCTATGGAAAGTTGACGCCATGCATAGAACTCCACATCCCTCTCCAAACCCGCAATATCAAAGGTTCAATTTCCACCTGCAGCCACTTCTAGCTTCTAACACAGCCTTGGTAATTTATTATTACCAATAGAATTGATGCCAACTCCCTTTAGCAATGCCAATAATTTTACTCTCTTTATTGGATTAACAACATCCAATTTCTAGCACTAAATACCTTAATCAAATTTACAATTCTATGAGCACAATCTCAGCTAGAACATTAAACAACTTTCAGAATAAACTCGCACCCTCAGTGTGTGTAAACCAAAGCTCAAATCTCCACTCTCAGATATAGAATGAAATATAGTAGAGAGCACTTTCAATTTGCTTTACAACAACAAAAAATTGTAATACAAAATTCAGTATCAAACCCTTATAGCTCAGCAAGGGATTTGATTTACAAATCAGAACTTCTCCTCAGAGAAAACAAACAAAATATAATATAATCAATCGATGCTTTTCTCAACAAATGGGCTCATATTTATAATCTTCTATTGAAAAAATTTTCCCAAATGAATTTCACTCAACACAACTCCTTTTTAACAACTTCCTTTAAAAACAAAAGTTTCCGAAATGAATTCCACTCAACAAAACTCTTTTTTAACAACTTCCTTTAAAAACATTATTATAATAAAGTATCATTATAATAATGTGACTTAGTCTTAAAACCAATTAAATAAGTGGCCCCTTCCAATGATGACTCAACACTCAACTTAAGTGAAATTATAAAGTTAATTTATAACTTTATAATAAACCATTTAATGATTTAATAATAATTTGGCCACTAAAATTTAATAACTCCTAAAATACTCATCATTTTAAAATGTCATCTGAAATAGGAGTCACACCTATTATTTCTCCATGTGGCCAAATGAACTTCCCAAAAATAGAAAGGGTCCATCTCAATCAACACCTGACTTACCAAAAATAGTAGGCACACCAAAACTAAGCTCAAACGAAGTCTAATTTGAGCCAAACGAAGACCAACATGTAACTTATTGAATTGTGGGGAAGACAAGACCCTCCCAACCCAAGTTTGTGCCTCAGAAGATCCTCTATCCGCAATAATTATCCTACAAGGACCACAATAATAGGCTAATCTTATAAAATCAGATGCTGACAAAAGCAGGGACATTACATTTTCATTTGCCTACCTAATCTCGGTTGATGAAAAAACTTGCAATGTTGCACAGTTGAAAGCTGCAACATTGCATATCTTTCAAATTTCTCATCATGGTATCGAACCATATATGCCAATATCTCCATTATACTAGGTGAATTCTAGGAATGACCCTATTTTTCTAACAAATGACTCGAACATTGCTGACCACTTTGGAGCCAAGTGTCCCTGAAGGTGTACTTAGCAACAAAATTGGTGATCTTTAGGTGTCAGTTCCTCAAAGCTCATGAGGGGACAAACTATTAGGTGCTACAAGACCTTGTCACAGTGGCCTACAATAACCTATATTAGATTTTGGAGATTCACTTTCATTTTCATTTGCTGACTCAATCTCGGTTGATGAAGAAACTTGCAATGTTGCGCAGTTGAAAGCTAAAACATTGCATATCTTTCAAACCGCTCTTTGTGACATCAAAATGTCTCTGCCAATAGCTTTTATATGCTAGGTGTATGCTAGGATTGTCTTTATTTCTCTCACCAAGTGGCTTGAACGTTGCCAACCACTTTGGAGCCAAGTGTCCCTAAAGGTGCGCTCAACAACAAAATTGGCAATCTTTATATGTTAGTTTTTTGGAGCTCATGAGGGGTATCGACGAACTGTTAGGTTCTACGATACCTTTTCATGGGGACCTATAATAACCTATCTTGGTTTTTGGAGATTCACTTCTTTTTCCTTTGCTAACCCAATCTTGGTTGATGTAAAAACTCACAATGTTGCACAGTTGAAAGCTGAAACATTGCATATCTTTCAAACCGATTGTCGTGAAATTGAACCCTCTCTGACAAAAGCTTTGGTATGTTAGGTGAATTCTAGGAATGACCTCATTTCACTCACCAAGTGGCTCAAACGTTACCGACCACTATGGAGCCAAGTCTCTCTGAAGGTGCACTCCGCAAAATCGGCAATCTTTAGGTGTCTATTTTTCAGAGCTCGTGAGGGGTATCAACAAACTATCAAGTGCTATGGGACTGTATCATGGAGGTCTATGATAAACTATCTCATTTTTTGGAGATTTACTTTCATTTTTATTTTCTGTCCAAATCTCGGTTGATGCAAAAACTTGCAATGTTGCGGAGTTGAAAGTTGCAACATTGTATATCTTTCAAACCACTCGTCATGAAATCAAATCATCTCCACCAATAGCTTTGGTATGCTAGGTGAATGTTAGGAATGACCCCATTTCTCTCACCAAGTGGCTCAAACCTTGCTGACCACTCTGGAGCCAAGTGTCTGTGAAGGTGCATTCAGCAACAAAATTGATGATTTGTCAGGCGTCAGTTTCTCAGAGCTCATGAGGGGTATTGACAAACCATCAAGTGATACACAGGCATGTAATAGAGGCCTATAATAACCTATCTCAGATTTTAGAGATTCACTTTCATTTTTATTTTCCAACCCAATCTCGTTTGATGCAAAAACTTGCAATGTTGGACATTTGAAAGCTCAAACATTGCATATCTTTCAAACTGCTCGTCATGGCATCAAATCATCTTCACCAACAACTATGGTATGCTAGGTGAATGTTTGGAATGACCTCATTTCACTCACCAAGTGGCTCAAAAATTTCCAACCACTCTTGAGCCAAGTGTCCCTGAAGGTGCACTCAACAACAAAAATTGGCAATTTTTAGGTGTCAATATCTTGGAGTTTGTGAGGGGTGTTGAAAAATCATCAAGTGCTACACGGTTGTGTAATGGAGGCCTATGATAGCCTATCTCAGATTTTGGATATTCAATTTCATTTTCATTTTTTGACCTAATCTGGGTTGATGCAAAAACTTGTAATATTGCACAGTTGAAAGTTGCAACATTGCATATATTTCAAATTGCTCATCGTGGTATCAAACCATCTTTGCCAATAGCTCTAATATGTTGTGCGAATTCTAGGAATGACCCTATTTTCTCACCAAGTGGTTTGAACGTTACTGACCACTGTGGAGCCAAGTGTCCCTAAAGGTGCACTTAGCAACAAAATTGATGATCTTCAGGCGTCAGTTTCTCAGAGCTCATGAGGGTATCGACGAACTGTCACATGCTATAGGACCATGTTACACAGGCCTACAATAAACTATCTCAAATTTTGGTGATTTAATTTCATTTTCATTTGCCTACCCAATCTTGGTTGATGAAACAACCTTCAATGTTACGTAGTTGAAAGTTGTAATATTGCATATCTTTCAAACCACTCATCATGGCATCAAATCATCTCTGTCAATAGCTCCAGTATGCTAGAAGAATGCTAGGAATGACCCCATTTCGCTCACAAAATAGTCTGAACATTGCCAACCACTTTGTAGCCAAGTGTCCCTGAAGGTGCACTCAGCAACAAAATCAATGATATTCATGTGTTAGTTTCTTGGAGCTCATGAGGCATTTGTACGGGACTGTGTCACAAAGACCTACGATAACCTATCTCAGTTTTTGGAGATACACTTTCATTTTCATTTTCTGACCCAATCTCGATTGATGCAAAAACTTTCAATGTTGCGAAGTTGAAAGCTGAAACATTACACATATTTAAAACTGCTAGTCGTGGCATCGGACCGTCTCCGCCAACAACTCTAGTATGTCGGGTGAATGTTGGGAATGACCAAGTTTCTCTCACCAACTAGATCATGAGGGATATTGATGAACCATCAGGTGCTATGAGACCATGTCATGGAGGCCTACAATAACCTATCTCAATTTTTAGAGATTCACTTTTGTTTTCATTTTCTGACCCAATCTTGGTTTTTGCAAAAAATTGTAATGTTGCGTAGTTGAAAGCTGAAACATTGCATATCCTTCAAACTACTTATTGTGGCACCAAAGCATCTCTACCAACAACTCTATTATGCTGAGTGAATGCTAGGAATGACCCAATTTCTCTCACTAAGTAGCTTGAACTTTTCCGATCACTTTGGAGCCAAGTGTCCCTGAAGGTGCACTCAGCAACAAAATTGATGATCTTCATGTGTCAGTTTCTCAAAAATCATGAGGGGTATCAAAAAATATTTAGGTGCTACAGAACCAAGTCATGGAGGCCTACAATAACCTATCTCATTTTTTATAGATTCACTTTCGTTTTCATTTTCTGACCCAATCTTGATTGATGCAAAAACTTGCAATGTTACGTAGCTGAAAGCTGAAACATTGCATATCTTTCAAACCGCATGTCATGGCATCAAATCATCTCTACCAACAACTCTGGTATGTCAAGTGAATGCTAGAAATGGCCCAGGTTCTCTAACTAAGTGGCTCGAACGTTGCCAACCACTTTGGAGCCAAGTTTCCCTGAAGGTGCACTCAGCAATAAAATCAGTGATCTTCATGTGTCATTTTTTTGGAGCTCATCAATGAATCGTAAGGTTCTATGGGACCATATCATAGAGGCCTACGATAACCTATCTCATATTTTGGAGATTCACTTTCATTTTCATTCTCCGACCCAATCTTGGTTTATGAAAAACTTGTAATGTTGCAGAGTTGGACACTGCAACATTGGATATCTTTCAAACCGCTCATTGTGGCATCAAACCATCTCTTCCAAAAGCTCTGGTATGCCAAGTGAATGCTAGGAGTGACCCCATTTCTCTCACCAAGTGGCTTGAATGTTGTCGACCACTCTGGAGCAAAGTGTCCCTAAAGGTGCACTCAGAAAAAAAATCAGCAATCTTCAATCATCAGTTTCTCGGAGCTCGTGAGGGGTATCAAAAAACTATCAAGTGCTATAGGGTCATGTTAGGGAGGCCTACAATAACCTATCTTGGTTTTTGGAGATTCACTTTCATTTTCATTTTCCAACCCAATCTTGGTTGATGCAAAACCTTGCAATGTTGCGCAGTTGAAAGCTAAAACATTGCATATCTTTCAAATCGCCTATTGTGGCATTGAAGCGTCTCCACCAACAACTCTGGTATGTCAGGTGAATGCTAGGAATGACCTAGTTTCTCTCACTATGTGTCTCAAACATTTCTAAACACTTTGTAGCCAAGTGTCCCTAAAGGTGCAATCAACAAAAAAATTGATGATCTTCATGCATCAATTTCTCAGAGCTCTAGAGGGGTATCAACAAATCGTAAGGTGCTAAAAGACCATGTCACACAAGCCTATGATAACCTATCTTGTATTTTGAAGATTCACTTTCATTTTCATTTTCCTACCCAATCTCAGTTGATGCAAAAACTTGCAATGTTGTGTAGTTGACTGCTGAAACATTGCATGTCTTTCAAACTGCTTGTGACATCGAACTGTCTCTTCCAACAGTTGTGGTATGTTGAGTGAATGCTAGTAATAAACCCATTTTTCTCACCAAGTGGCTTGAACTTTGTCAACCACTCTAGAACCAAGCATCCCTGAAGAACCACTCAGCAACAAAATCAGTGATATTCAAGCGTCAATTTCTCAGAGCTCATGAGGGGTATCAATGAACTGTCAAGTGCTACAGGACCGTGTCATGGATGCCTATGATAACCTATCTCTTTTTTTGGAGATTCACTTTCATTTTAATTTTCCAAACTAATCTCGGTTGATGCAAAAACTTGCAATGTTACGCAGTTGAAAGCTGAAGGATTGCATATCTTTCAAACTGCTCATCCTGGCATCAAACTATTTCCACCAACAACTTTGGTATGCCGAGTGAATGCTAGGAATGACCCCATCACACTAACCAAGTAGCTCGAACGTTGCCACAAACTGTGGAGCCAAGTGTCTCTAAAGGTGCACTCTGTAAAAAAATTAGCGATCTTCAAGTGTCAATTTATCAGAGCTCATGAGGGGTATTGACAAATCATCACATCTTACAGGACCATGTCATAGAGGCTTACGATAACCTATCTCAGTTTTTGAAGATTCCTTCTCATTTTCATTTGTCGACCCAATCTCGGTTGATGCAAAAACTTGCAATGTTTTGCAGTCAAAAGGTGAAATGTTGCATATCTTTCAAACTGCTTGTTGTGGTATCAAACTATCTCTACCAATAGCCTTGGTATGTTAGGTGAATGCTAGGAATGATTGCATTTCACTCACCAAGTGGCCCAAACATTACCGACCACATTGGAGCCAAGTGTCCCTGAAGGTGTACTCAACACCAAAATTGACGATCTTCATGTGTCAGTTTCTTAGAGCTTGTGAGGGGTATCAATGAACTATCATGTGCTATGGGACTATGTCACACAGGCCTACAATAACCTATCTCAAATTTTGAAGATTCATTTTTGTTTTCATTTTTCAAACCAATCTCGGTTGATGCAAAAACTTGCAATGTTGCGTTGTTGAAAGCTGTAACATTGCATATCTTTCAAACCACTCATCATGACATCGAATCATCTCCACCAATAGCTCTGACATGCAGGGTGAATGTTGGGAATGACATTTTTTTTCTCACCAAGTGGCTCAAACATTGTCGACCACTATGGAGACAAGTGTCCTTGAAAGTGCACTTAGCAACAAAATTTGCAATCTTTAGGCATCAATTTCTCGAAGCTCGTTAGGGGTATCGACAAACCGTCAAGTGTTACAGGACTGTGCCATGGAGGCCTATGATAACCTATCTTTATTTTTGAAGATTCTTTTTCGCTTTCATTTCCTGACCCAATCTTAGTTGATGCAAAAAATTGCAATATTGCCCAGTTGAAAGCTAAAACATTGCATATCTTTCAAACCGCTTGTCGTGGCATCGAAGCATCTCCACCAATAGCTCTAATATGTAGGGTTAATGCTAGGAATGACATGGTTTCTCTCTCTAAGTGGCTTGAACATTTTCGACCACTCTGGACCCAAGTGTCCCTAAAGGTGCACTCAACAAAAAAATTGGCAATCTTCAGGCATCAGTTTCTTAGAGCTCATGAGGGGTATCAATAAACCATTAGTTGTTGTGGGACTATGTCATAGAGGATTATAATAACCTATCTCAGATTTTGAATATTCACTTTCTTTTTCATTTGTTGACCCAATCTCGGTTGATGCAAAAACTTGCAATGTTGCATAGTCAAAAGCTGCAACATTGCATATCTTTCAAACCATTCATCATGGCATCAAGTTTCTTTGCCATCAGCTTTGGTATGCAGGGTGAATGCTGGGAATGAGCCCATTTCATTCACCAAGTTGCTCAAACATTGCCAACCACTCTGGAGCCAAGTGTTCCTGAAGGTGCACTCAATAACAAAATTGGCGATCCACAGACTTTAGTTTCTTGGAGCTCATTAGGCATATCAAAAAATGATTAGGTGCTATGGGACCGTGTCATAGAGACTTACGATAACCTATCTTATTTTTTGGAGATTCATTTTCATTTTGATTTGTCGACCCAATCTTGGTTGATACAGAAATTTGCAATGTTGCGCAGTTGAAAGATGAAACATTGCATATCTTTCAAACCGCTCTTCATGACATCTAATAGTCTCTACTAAAAACTACAATATATCAGGTGAATGTTAGGAATGGCCTAGTTTCTCTCAACAAGTGGCTCAAACATTGCTGACCACTCTGGAGCCAAGGGTCCCTGAAGGTTTACTTAGCAACAAAATTGGTGAACTTCAGGCGTCAATTTCTCAAAGCTCGTGAGGGGTATTGACAAACCGTCAGGTGTTATGGGACCATGTCATAAATTTCTATGATAACCTTTCTCAGATTTTGGAGATTCACTTTCATTTTCATTTTCCTACCCAATCTCAGTTGATGAAAAAACTTGCAATGTTGTGCAATTAAAAGCTGAAACATTGCATATCTTTCAAACTGCTTGTCGTGGCATCAAACCGTCTCTACCAAGAACTCTGGTATGTTGGTTGAATGCTAGGAATGACCCTATTTTTCTCATTAAGTGGCTCAAACATTGCTGACCACTCTACAGCGAAGTGTCCCTGAAGAAGCACTCAATAACAAAATTAGCAATTTTCAGGCATCAGTTTCTTGGAGCTCATGAGGGGTATCGATAAACCCTCAAGTGTGAAAGAATCATGTCAGTGAGGCTTACGATAACCTATTCTTGTGTTTTTGGAGATTCACTTCCATTTTCATTTGTTGACCTAATCTCGGTTGATGCAAAAACTTGCAATGTTGCGCAGTTAAAATTTGAAACATTGCATATATTTCAAACTGCTTATCGTGGCATCGAACTATCTACACCAACAGTTTTGGTATGTTGGGTGAATGATAGGAATGATCCTATTTCACTCACCAAGTGGCTCGAATATTACTGACCACTCTAGAGCCAACTGTCCCTGGAAATGCACTTAGTAACAAAATTGGTGATTTTTAGGCGTTAGTTTCTCAGAGCTCGTGAGGGTATCAACAAACTGTCAGGTGCTACAAGATCATGTCATGGAGGCCTACGATAACCTATCTCAGATTTTGGAGATTCAATTTTATTTTCATTTTCTGACCCAATCTCAGTTGGAGCAGAAACTTGCAATGTTGAACAGTTGAAAGCTGAAACATTGCATATCTTTCAAACCCCTCATCGTGGCTTCAAAGCGTCTTTGCCAATAGCTCTATTATGCCTGGTGAATGCTAGGAATCTCTTATTTTCTCTCAATAAGTGGCTTGAACGTTATCAACCACTCTGGAGCCAAGTGTCCTTGAAGGTGCATTCAACAATAAAATTGGTGATCTTCAGGAGTCAGTTTATCAGAGATCATGAGGGGTATCAACAAACTGTTAGGTTCTATGAAACCTTGTCATGAAGCCCTACAATAACCTATCTCATTTTTTGGAGATTCACTTTCATTTAAATTTTCTGACCCAATCTCAGTTGATGCAAAAATTTGCAATGTTACGCATTTGAAAGTTGAAATATTGCATATCTTTCTAACCACTCGTCATGGCATCAAACTATCTCTGCTAATAGCTTCGGTATGTTGATGAATGCTAGGAATGACCCTGTTTCACTCACCAAGTGGTTCAAATATTACTGACCACTCTAGAGCCAAGTGTCCCTAAAGGTGCACACAACAACAAAATCGGTGATCTTCAGGCGTCAGTTTCTCAGAGCTTGTGAGGGTATCAATGAACTATCAAGTGCTACAGGACCATGTCATGCAGGCATACAATAAACTATCTCCAATTTTGGAGATTCACTTTCATTTTTATTTTCCGACCCAATCTCGATTGATGCAAAAATTTGCATTGTAGGGGAGTTGAAAGTTGATATATTATGTATCATTTAAACTGCTCCACGTGGCATTGATCCATCTCCACCAACAACTCCAGTATGCCAGGTGATTGCTAGGAATTACCTAGTTTCTCTTACAAAGTGGCTCAAACGTTGCCAACCACTGTGGAGCCAAGTGTCCCTGAAGGTGCATTCAGCAAATAAATAGGTGATCTTCAGGTCTCAGTTTCTCAGAGATCATGAGGGGTATTGATGAACCATTAGGTGCTACAAGACCATGTCACAGAGGCCTACAATAACCTATCTCTATTTTTTGAGATTCACTTTCATTTTCATTTGCCGACCCAATCTTGATTGATGCAAAAACTTGCAATGTTGTGCAATTGAAAGCTAAAACATTGCATATCTTTCAAACTGCTCATTGTGGCATCGAACCACCCTCACCTACAGCTCCAGTATGTGGGAGGAATGCCAGGAATGGCCCTATTTCACTCACCAAGTAGCTCAAACACTTTCAACCACTCTGGAGCCAAGTGTTCCTAAAGGTGCACTCAGCAACAAAATTGGTGATCTTCAGACGTCCATTTCTCCAAGCTCGTGAGGAGTATCAATGAACCATCAAGTGTTACGATACTACGTCAGGGAGGCCTATGATAACGTATCTCAATTTTTGGAGATTCACTTTCATTTTCATTTGCTGACCCAATCTGGGTTTGTTGTCCTCAATTTTGTATTCACAAAATTGGGGCAACCCTATGAATTTTTTGTAGTTTAAATTCTCTAAGGCGTGTTATTAAAATGATAACGTTTTTATCTAAAGTCTAAAATTATTAAATTTAAAACATATAACATATGTTATTATGATTTTAGAATCTTGTGATATAGTACATATTATTTTAAAATGGATATGTGTTATGGTTTTATGAAATAAGCGTTGATTTTTAATTACTTGATGTACGTTTTCCTTCTAAATATCACAATTATTAAATGTTAAATTAAAATATATAACATATATTGATGCATATCATCTTATATATTTGTTATATGTATCATTTATAACCGTGGCTTGTATTTAGCTGGGAGTATCACTTTAATCACATGGCGTGACATTACATATTGTAATGTATGTTAAAACCTATGATATAGTTTTTTTTTTAAAAGGTGCATGACTTGTTTTAAATATAACATGGCATCATTTTTAACCTTATTCACATATTGCTTTCCATAAAAACTTATGTGTGTTTTGTTTAAAAAAAACATGGCATAGCTTTTAGTTATATGGCATCGAATTAAACTTCTTTTACATATCGTTTCATATGTATGTAATATGTTTTTAAACCCGTGGCTTGTCTTAGCATAAGGCATCGGTTTTAGGTAAGATTGCAAATGAAATGTAGCCAAGACATATGTGTTTGTTTACCTAAGAATCTGTCAACATTATAGGTGGTGATTTTTAAGCCATTTACATGTTTGCAAAATATGGGAGAGGGTTTTTAAAACATGTTTCCTACACACTGTGTTTTCTTTTCTAGTTCACAGGTAGCTTGTTCCATGAGCTTTAAAACTCATTCTCCTTCATTCTGGTGTCTACAAGTCCATTTTTCTTTGCAATAAGCTCATCGTTTATCATTCAAATCCCATCTTTAATTGACAGATATATTCTAGGAGAGTTTTTGAGTCACAAGAGGACTGAAACTCTTAAAAATGACTTAATAAACTCGTGTTTTCAGAATAACGTGAGCCATTTTGGCTTTCCATTTTCTCACTCGAATATCTGAGAATTTTTCTTAACTATATCTACCCTAGAAAGCACTTTTTTGTGTTTTGTTTTGTTTTGTTTTCTAGGCAAGCCATGTCTTCAGCATTTTAGGGTACGTGTAGTGTCATTTTAAGATCTGGAAGAATTTTCATAGCATTTCAGTTTTGTTTTTGACTGAGTCTTTCTTGGGGTTTTCAGATTTTCAAATCATTCACGCAAGTTCTCTTTGCAAATTGTCTTGTAAATACATATATTTGCAGTCATTCATACAAGCAATGATCATCGTTAAGGTACTGTGGAAGATAAGTTAAAATTTTCAATGGTAGGAGCAATTTGAGTTTATGTTTTGTTGACACCCAAAGGTGATGCATCGATACAGAGTTACAATACAAGTCACATGAATAATAAAAGGTTTATTGATCGAGTTGATAACAATCTTGCCAATATTCATGAGCTGTGAATGAGAGAAAAGATGGGAGCAATGCTAAATCTATGACAGTGCTTTGTAAAAAGATAATCTTTAAACTAAAACAAAAGAGATGGAAATTATATAGATTAGGTAATCAATATCCTAAGAAGACATAGTTCCTCTAAAATCTTTCATGTGTCCTATGAAAGATAATTTAATAAAAGTTGTAATGAGCCAATGTTCTTGAAATCTACAAGGTAGTGCATAGAGTTGCAGAATAGTTCAAGGACATTATGTTTTATGGTTCCAAGAAAACAAGAATATATAATTTATAAGGCAACATTCACACTTGCAAACACAATTTCATGGGGTGTTAGAAAGTTCAGCCTTGACAAGAATTTCTCAAAAGGAAAATAATGCTTTGAGAAATTGAAGCATGCAAAGATGAAGAATTGCAGGCCACCTATTATAAATTTGTAAGTTTGACAAAGTTCTGGTTTCTCCACAATCATTGCCTATACTATATACTATATAAACAAGGTCATTGCATTTATCTTTTGATCTTATCTATCCTTATAGGAAAGATAGGCTTCATAAAGGATTTATGCCAGAGATGCCTATCCATGAAGAATCAATAATTATTGTATGTGTTAGCAGAAACAATGACGATCATAGAAGAGGTCAATCATTTAGAAAGTTATAACAATGAGCTCTATGTTGAAATGAAGGAAAAATGAAATGACCTACTATTGACATCATGAACTTGATATAAACACAAGATGCTCAATGCATAACAAATGATAGTATGATCCCAAAATGTTTATAGGAGAAGTCATACAAGGGACATGTTGACAAGTTTGTGAAGATTTCAAGGTTGTAGGGAAATGTCAAGGAATAGCAAAAGGGCAAGAAAATACGCCTTTTGACTTAAGTCACAGAGTATCAAGGATAATGATAAATAATCAGTGACATAACAGATTTTTCATCATCATAGAGGGGTTTCATTGCACCTTATACAAACAATAGATCAAGGATTTGTTATGAAATTTAGGATAGAAGTTACAGACTTGAGATTGAGAACCAATCATGATGGATCATTTTTCCAAAGCAAGAGTGCAATCCAAGGTTCAAAGATAGTGAACAACTACAAGGGACTTACATAGATTCATGTCATTTCAAGTCAAAGGGGATAGAGATCTCTATGGTATGTATCGTATTAATTGGTCTTGCAAAGAACCCATGTGGCATTAGCACTTCCTTGTAAATTTTGTGCATTACATATGAGATAAATTGTAATTATAAAGTTACACTAATTTTCAATTAAGTGTGCGCAGGTTGCATTTATCTCCAAACTTCCAATTTGACCTTCCATTTTTGGACTTCAAGATAGATTTTGCAAGTGTCAAAAGAAATGCAAAAAGTTTCTTCCCCTAACTTGTAAGCTGCAAGGAAGTAGTCCTTCCCCTCAAGTGCCACAATTTTGTATTGCAAGTTGAAGATGACATGAAAGTTCTTCCCCAAAATTTGTGGTTGATCTTCCCAAAATTTGAATGCAGTCCTAGATACATTGAAAATCGCTTAAAATCAAATTTATAAGATCTGATTATAAGTACAAGTACTTCTTTTTTCATATGAAAAGTGCAAGGCAAGATCTTTCCCAAAAAACAACATGAATTCTTCCCACAAAGAGAAAATGCCAAGCTATGTGTTTTTTCTCTAGTATGCAGTCGGGATTAAAAACCCCGTTCTTGATAGTGATTTTCCCAAGAATGCATGAAAGTATGCTAAGTGCTGCCCTATATGCAAAATGTGATGAAAAACTCACCTTTTCCACATTTACATGTGAAAATACAAGTGTGAGACTTCTAATATGCAAAGTAGCCAAAAACCCACTTTTCACTTTCATCTTCATATGCTTTTGTTTCTAAAAAGCCCACCATCCACATGGCGAGTCCGTTCATGAGCTGCAAATGATTCCAAAAAAAAAACACCCACCTTGCATATTGAACATTTGCTAATGCATATATGCGTCAAAGTTTTCATTTTATCAAACTCAAAGTTTGTTGTCCGCATATGGGCAGTGCCTCCAAAATACTAAGTTCTTCCCTATATGTGTTATGGATTGAAAACCTCACTTCTTTCATAATGTTCATACTTACATATCAAAGAAGAAGTCCAGATTTCTAATATGCAAAATAGCCAAAAAAGCCCACCTTTTTTGTGTCCTTTTATGAGATTTACGTTCTTCCCCTCAAACAAATGAAGATTCATATTGCAAGAAGCAGAGTACTTCCCATATGGTTGCAAGGGAAAAGGAGATCTTCCTCAAACATGTGATTAAGTTTCAAAATCTTGATTACAAATTTCAAGGTTGTAGAAGCATATGAAGCTGGAATAACCACACAATGCAGCCAGATAAGGAGGTCAAAAGTGTGAAATGATTGTGGTCATAGAATGCTTTCAAGACTGAAAAAGAGGGACACAAAGATGCTTCCTAGCAATCACCACTATGATCCAAAGCAATCAAAGATGCAGTTTCATATTTCGGATCTAGATGCTTCCACCAAACCAGAACACATCAGTCATTGAGCATCCAGTAGCGACATCAAGACGGATAGAGGATGATGCAAATAGATGTCATGTGTTTTCAGATACTTAGATACTTTCATTATGCATTTTTTAAAAGTGTAGAATCTTTGACAGATTACTCAAAAATGTGTTAAAGTTTTTTTATGTAATAATGTTGCAAGGACATTAGGTCCTGCAGCATTGAATAAGTCAAAGTTAGTTAGTTAGAGATAAGGATAGAATAAGTTAAATTGGTTAAGGGTTTCCCCTTTCTTCTCCACTTTTATCTCTCCTCTTTTCCTATATAAAGAGGGAGCTCATTGTAAATATTCATCTTTTGTTGTGTGCAAGTAAACTATAGGCAATTCTATTGTATTATGAAAACTTTGAGTTTCATTGTGTAAAGTTGAGCATTTGAATAAAGGAACAAGAATTGGAAAACTTTGTGTTGTTGGTTTTGAAAATTAACAAGTGTATTCTTATGTCGCATTGGTTAATCCTTGCACAAATTAATAGTTATCTTGCATATATCATTTAAGCATTTTAATTCAAGTTGTCTAAAGAATTTGAGCTTTAGGGATCAGGATTACTATAGAAAGTAGTGGCTGCAATACTCCAAAGACTGAAGACTTTGGGCTTCACTATTGGAACTTAGATACATAGAGTACTTATTTGAAGTGAGGACAAGATACTTTGAGCTCTTGTATCATTTAATCTTTAGATAAATTTACTGTTGTCTCAGTTGATTGTTTTTAAGTCAATCTCTGAGCCCTGGGTATTACTGTTGTAAGGGGAACTGTATGTGTTACAATTCAGTTCTACTTGAAGCCACCTACGGTAAGAATGGAGCCTCTCCTATTGCTGAGAGGACAAAGTAATCTCACACACTGCTACCAAAAATACACATTTTTAAATTTGTAGTCTTAGTGACTTGCAAAATATTTAGCCAATAGTTTTTGGCAACTCTACTGGGGACTCTAATTGCATTTTGATTACAAGGTTGATAAGAAGTTCAATTCAAAATACTTTGAGCTTTTGTTTGACTTTCTCATCCTAGGGAAGAAATGGAGGACTTTGTGCCTTGATGGACACTTTTCTTCTTTATATAACATTGTTATTTTTTTATAAATCTTGTGCAATATTTTTCTGAAAAAATAGAAAAAGATTAATCAATTATTCTATAGGAGAGAAATAAATGACGTTCCATCCAAATTATTTTGTTGATCTAATTGTTCTACTGGGGACATGATACACATGTAGAAGCCTCATGCTTTCATTTGAAGTATGCTTGTGTCATATCCGTTGTAATTATTCATCATATTTTTATTTCTTTTCAAGTTTCCTACCAAGGACATGTAAATGGCCCAAGGTCCTTGGGGAAATGCTTTTGGTCCATTGAATTTGGCTCTACCTCTACATGATTTTCCTGATGTCTCATGGAAGAATTTTCCAAAGTTATTTGGTAGTGGACAACATCCTGAGGAGCATATTGCTGCTTTTTACATCGCATGTGGTGTTCTTGGTGTTGAACATGAGGATGTGTTTGTGAGGCTGTTCATGGAAAGTCTCCAAGGTGTCACTACTGATTGGTTTTATCATCTTGCACCATAGACTATCACAAACTGGGCTACTCTCATAGCCAAGTTTGAAGAAAGGATCAAGTTGCTTGAAGATGCTCATACCCTATTGGCCAAACTCACTCATTTGAAGAAGGCATCTAACATACCTATGCGTGAGTTTGTGGCTCATTTCAACAAGTTGACATGAAGAATGCCAATTATTGGTCAGCCTACAACTAAAAATTTGAAGTGTTTCTTTGTCAATGCTTAGATTCCTAAAGTTAGTTTTCTATTGAAAAGAGAAACTCCCACTACTCTTACAATTGCACAGACATTAGTCATTGGAATTGAAGATGATCTTATTCTTGCTGGGCAGATAAGAATTAAAGCAAATGGGTTTGAAGAAAGTTATCTTTCTTTTGATTCATTTTCTTCCATGACAAGAACATATTCTACGGTGCAGAGGTTAGCAAATGAGTTGCTTGCTCTTAAAAATAAAATAGCTCAAGGTATGTTCTTCATTCCTCACGAAGATGTACAAAGAAAACCTTTTCAAAATGTTGCTTATAGTTCTGCAGTTGAGAATCAACAAAAGTTAGTTTCATCACGATAGAAGCTTGTTATTGAAGCACCATTAGTGGAGGCAATAACAAAGCATCCTGAATCTAAGGACAGTGATCTTTCTATTGTCTTCTGAGAAAAGGAAGAAGACATAGTCAACTCTTATTTTTGGTTCACGCAGTCTCAGAAAGCCATTGACAAAAATAAGAAAGATGCAACTCTTTCTTCTGATGTTCAAATGCGTGAAGATGATCATGTTATTAGGCATGAAATGATTGATATGCAAGTGAGTCCTAATCAAGTTGAAAATAATGCATCTTTGTATCAAGGGAATAGACATCAAAATGCTTTGCATAAACGTCCTATCCCCAAACTTGATGAAGATCATTTCATGACTACTATAGAAGAGTTTTGCTCCAATCTTGTTGGTAATTCTCCTCAATTTGAAGTTTGTGAATAACATACTGAAGGATGCATTGCAGTCATGTATTCATTTGAATCGAATGAAGGAAATCATGTGGAGCATGAGATTATCATGGTCAAAAAATAAATCACTCAAGTTGCAGCCAGCAAGAAGAATTCAGAATTTGTTCGATCAAGGGGATGTCCCATAAGGCATCTAGCTTGGTTGGAGGCCAATGGAAAATTAGATGTTCCACTTGTACCTGAGCATGAAGATATAGGTGAAGAAGGGACTAAAGAAGCATGAGTAGTTCATCAGAAGCAGATTGGATCTATGGACTCATCTTGGAGCAGAAATACAGATGATTCATCCAAAGAAGGTGAATTTGTTCACTTCTTCTAAGAGATGTTACGACAAGCATTGGCATCATTGCTCTAGTTGCTCATGGTTCATCTGTACAAAGTTTCATGTGAACATGAAAAGTACTACAAGCTACTAAAAAAGGTAGCTATTTTGTTGAACCAATAAATGGTTTCATCTAAAAAGTTTCAAAAGTTGGCTAGTTTTAAATAGGTAGATTTTTTTGTTTTCAATAAGTGCGCTTACACTGTTTTGTGTTTTGTTTTTAATTAGGTGCTTTGTGTTGGTCACGTCATCCTTTTGTTTTGTGTTTTTTATGCTTTAGTCTATAGCCCAATGGATACTAAGGCACTTGGATATTCTAGATTCTACATTCCTCATTGTTTCTAAGAACAAACAAGCTACATTCCCCTATCAAAGCCAGTTGTTGTCCTCAATTTTGTATTCGCAAAATTGGGGCAACCTACGAAATTTTTGTAGTTTAAATTCTCTAAGGCATGTTATTAAAATGATAACATTTTTATCTAAAGTCTAAAATCATTGAATTTAAAACATATAACATATGTTATTAATAACATATGTTGTTATGATTTTAGAATCTCGTGATATAATACATATTATTTTAAAATGGATATGGGTTATGGCTTTATGAAATAAGCATTTATTTTTAATTACTTGACATATGTTTTCCTTCTAAATATCACGGTTATTAAATGTTAAATTAAAAATATATAACATATATTGATGTATATCATATTACATATTTGTTATATGTATCATTTATAACCGTGGCTTGTATTTAGCTGGGAGTATCGCTCTAATCACATGGCGTGACATTACATATTGTAATATATGTTAAAACCTGTGATATAGTTTTTTTTAAAAGGTGCGTGACATGTTTTAAATATAACATGGCATCATTTTTAACCTTATTCACATATCATTTTTCATAAAAACATGTGTGTTTCATTTTAAAAAAACGTGGCATAGCTTTTAATTATATGGCATCAAATTAAACTTCTTTTACATATCATTTCATATGTATGTAATATTTTTTTAAACCCGCAACTTGTCTTAGCAAAGGCGTCGGTTTTAGGTAAGATTGCATATGAAATGAAGCCAAGACATATGCGTTTGTTTACCTAAGAATTTATCAACATTATAGATGGCAATTTTTAAGCCATTTACATGTTTGCAAAATGTGCGAGAGGGTTTTTAAAATGTTTTTTCTACATTGTATTTTCTTTTCCAGTTCACAGGTAGCTTATTCCATGAATTTTAAAACTCATTCTCCTTCATTCTGGTGTCTACAAGTCTATTTTTCTTTGCAATAAGCTCATCGTTTATCATTCGAATCCCATCGTTAATCGATAGACATGTTTTAAGGAGAGTTTTTTGAGTCACAAGAGGACTAAAACTCTTAAAAATGACTTAGTAAACTCATTTTTTCATAATAACATGCGTCATTTTGGCTTTCCATGTTTTCACTTGAATTTCTGAGCATTTTTATTAACTATATCTTCCCTAGCTCGCACTTTCTATGTTTTGTTTTGGTTTTTTCGCTAGGCAAGCCATGTCTTCAGCATTTTAGGGCACATGCAGTGTCGTTTCAACATCTGGAAGCATCTTCATAGCATTTCGGTTTTATTTTTGACTGAGTCTTTCTTGTGGTTTTCAGATTTTCAAATCATTCACGCAAGTTATCTTTGCAAATTATCTTGTAAATACATATATTTGTAGTCATTCATACAAGTAGTGATCATTGTTATCGTACTCTATAAGATTGGTTAAAATTTTCAATGGCACGAGAAATTCAAGTTGATGTTCTGTGGACACCCAAAGGTGATCCATTGATACACAGTTACAGTAGAAGTCACTGTTGGAAAGATTGTTTGGAAAGCTACAATGGAAACAATTGTTGTTTTGTCATTAATGTCAAACCTTAACTGGTGAGACTATTTCTATCTATTTGAGTACCATATCTATTGATTTAGAGAAAAGGATAACAAGAAGACCAAGGGAAACAGTTGAGTTATGGGTAAACACAAGGGTACTTGATCATTTGGCACATTGGCAAAGTGATATATTGTTTATCTTTCACTGACAGTTCACTGTAAGGTTGATGCCGAGCAATGCAAAGTTGATGCCGAGAAAAGCAAATTTGATGTCGAGCGAAGCCAGTGATGGTTGAGCAATAGTGAAATGCTGAGGAATATAGAGGTGATCAAGCGGAACACAGTGTTGGTCGAGCAACAGTATTTTGGTAATTGATGAGATTTGAGATCTCTGGCCGACATAATTGAATTTATTGGAATATGTGAAGTTTAGTATGGATAATTAATTTTGGTCCACGTTAATTAAATGCATGGGAAACCATTATTAACACATGGATTCAAGATTTAATTGGTGATTGTATTGGAGAAATAAATTAAATGTAATGATGGAAAGATTTGTTGGATCTGACCTAACCTAAGATCTACGATATTAATTAAGTGGCAAAAGTTTTTTCTGACCTAGATGAAGAGGTATATGATAACCTCAAGGGGTTATTCATGAAGTATGTTGTATATGTAGAGTATGCAATAGGATTCCATGGTTGATTGACTGACTGGCATGATCTAGCAAAGAAAGCTGAGCAGAGAAGTAGAGAGAGATTGCTTGACGGGTCTCCAAGTAGATCTGGAGTTTGAGATGAGAATGGAGGCCACTCAGTAAATTATCATAAGAGCTGAATTGGATCTAGATTGCAAAGTAAGTTGTATGAATCAGATCACACCTGCTTATTACTTTCTAACCATTATATCAATTTAAATCCTTTAACTAGGTTGACCTAACAGTCATTGTATAAATCCTTTGAGCAAGGTGACATTCAAATTCAAATGTTCTAAGTCCTCTAACAAGGCCACTCTTTACAGGGTGATTAAATCCTTTAACCAGGTCACATTTGATAGTGTGTTTTGTAACCTTTAACAGGGTTAGCTGCTAACAGAGCTCACTTTAGAAGAGTGAAATTTTGGTAGCATGTTACTGGTGGTTTTTCCCATATTGGCTTTCCATTTTAAATCATGGTGTCAAAATGTGTGAATGTTTATGTTATGTTTTACTATTAAGTTTCTGCAAGCTTATTTCATTAGTATAGTAAACTGCACAGTTTTATATTATTGTTGCTGAGCATATCTAAATTGTTCAAATTGGTATAAAGTTTTAATGGGCACATCTAGACCTGAGGATAACTGATTCACCCCCCTCTCATTTATTCTATATTCATTCTAACAATTGGTATCAGAGCTTAGTTCTCTTGAAAATAGTTTGAAGGTACTTGGAGCAAATGATCAAGATGTATAAAAGAGAGGTACCGAAGTTGAACAAGGATAACTTTCCTACATGGCAAAGTTTGATGAAATTTATCTTGGTTGGTGTTGGTGATTCTACTAAATGTCATGTTGATCAAGAATATGTAGCCCCTACAAGAGTTCTCAATGCTGCATAGTTAAGAGAAAAGCAAGAACATAATCAAGCAATGTTGGAGATTGCATCATCCCTGAACTATCATGAGTTTGAAGACATAAAAGATTGTACAAGTGCAAAGCAAATGTGGGATTCCCTAGAAACCATCTATGGAGGTGACACAAATGTTCTAAGAGCCAAATCTGAAAGCTTGAGAGGTAAGTTTGATGAAATGAAAATGCAAGGAGAAAATATAGTTCAATATTATGGTAGGATAAAGGAAGTTGTAAATGCTATTAGAGGAGCTAAAGGAACCATTGATGATAACACCATCATGAGAAAGGTACTGAACACTTCTTCCTATTTATGCTATTAGAGTATCTACAATTCAAGAATTGAGATGTACTCCTAACAACAATTTGACTTTGGAAAGTCTGATAGGAAAACTTACTGCATTTGAAATGTCAAATTTTGATAACTATACCCCAAAAGCCATTGAATCTACATTCAAGTCCCAGATGATCCTCAACAAATCAAACAAAGGAAATAAATGTGTGGATAGTAACAAGGACGCTTCTGATGATGATCTAGAAGAACTTGAGGCACTTATGGCAAGAATACTATCTAAAGGAAAAGGAAAATTCAAAGGTAAACTTCCTATTATTTATTTTTCATGTAACAAGGTTGGTCATATTGTTGCAAGATGTCCTGACAAGAATGACAAAGATGAAAGGAGAGACAACAAGTATAAAGATAGAAAGGATGATCGAGACTTTAGTAAGTACAAGGATTACAAAGACAAAGGTAAGAAATCCTACTATATAGCTGAAGAAGCTTCTGACAATGAATCTGATAAATCTGATGAAAATGATATAGAAGTTGTATATGTTGCAATGAAAGATGATTCTGATGATGATGAGAAAACTGCACTAATTTCTTATATGAGTAAAGGTGATCATTGGATTATTGATAGTGGTTGTTCACATCACATGACAGGTGATAAAGATAAATTTGAAACCTTAGATCAGTGTAAAGGTGGTTATGTTAAATTTGGAAATGATACACCATGTCATGTTAAAGGGAAAGGATCAATTCAATTGACTGAGAAAATCAGATGTGATGATGCATATTGGGTTGATGATCTTAAGTATAGCTTATTGAGTGTTTCACATCTGAATACTTCTGGTTACAAAGTTGAATTCCATCATAGGAAAGAAAAGGTCTATGATGCCAATGGAGAATTAGTTGGAAGTGGTGAGCAGACAAAAGGTAACTTGTTTTATCTGGATTTAACTGTTGAGACATGCTTGATTGCACAATATAGTGATGTTTGGTTATGACATAAAAGGTTGTGTCATGTCAACTTTGATAACTTGGTAAGAATAAGAAAATTAAAAAAGGTTAGAGGGCTACCTAAGTTAAAGAAACTTGAAAATGCAATGTGCAAGCAATGTCAATTGGGCAAGATGACTAAATCTAGGTTCAAAAGTAAAACTCATACTTCTGAGGATATTCTAGAATTGGTTCATACTAACCTTTGTGGACCTATTGGTGAGAAAATTTATTGGGGAGACAAATATTTTATCTTATCTATTGATGATTACTCTAGGATGATGACTGTTATGTTTCTTAAAGAAAAATCTGATGCATTCTAGTTGTTTAAGTGGTACTTGGCAAAAGTTGAAAAGGAGATAGGTAAGATTCTGAAATGTCTGAGATCTGATAGAGGAGGCAAGTTTATTTCTAATGAGTTTAACAATTTTTGCAATGATAGAGGGATAAAAAGACATATTTATGCTCCTAGGACACCACCACAGAACGGTATAGCTGAAAGAAGAAATTGATCTATCATGGATTGTGCCAGAACACTAATGATGGAGAAAAATGTTGCACAGAAATATTGGAGAGAAGTTGTAAGTAAAATAGTCTATACCTTGAATAGAGTACAAGTCAAGAAAGGTACAAATACTACACCTTATGAGCTATGGTATGGATATGCACCTAGTGTAAGCTATTTTAAAGTTTTTGGAAGTAGATGCTACATACTAAAGGATAACATAAATGGAAAACTTGATGCTAAAGGTGAGGAAGGCATATTTCTTGGATATTCAACTAAAATTAAAGCATACAAGTATTTGAACTCTAATACTAAAAAAATTGTGGAAAGTGCAAATGTTAGAATTGATGAATATGCCGAAAGAAATGAAGCTGAAATCATGACTGAGCCTGAGAGTTACAAATCATTCACCTATCCTGATGAGGAAGATTCTAACAAATTACTTGAAACTAAGAATGAAGTTTCCGAGCAACAGTTCGCACCTACCGAGTCACAGAATGAAATTGTCGGGCAACAGGAGGTGACTGCCAAGCTATCTGATGGAGATGTCGAGTCACATTTTCAATCTAAATTAAACATAAATGATCAATCTGAAGTAGAAAAAGAACCTACTTTAGCAAAGTATGTTAGAAGGCACCGTAAACTTGATCAAATCATAGGAGAAAAGGATTCTGCAGTCATGACAAGAAGCAAATTGAGAGAAGATACCTGCTTATTATGTGATTTTGAGCCTAAAACATTAAAAGATGCCTTAGACAATGAATACTAGATTCAGGCAATGAACGAAGAAATTGAACAGATTGAAAGGAAAAATACTTGGACACTTGTACCGAGGCCGAATAATAAAAATGTAATTGGTACTAAGTGGGTATTTAGAAACAAGTTGAATGAACATGGAGAAGTAACAAGAAATAAAGCTAGACTGGTATGCAAGGGCTATGCACAAGTGGAAGGAATTGACTATGGAGAGACATTCACTCTAGTTGCAAGATTGGAAGGAGTAAGAACCTTACTTGCATATGCAGCCTACAAAGGATTTAAAGTCTATCAAATGGATGTAAAGTCAACATTTCTAAATGGAATATTATAAGAAGTATACATTGAAAAAGCTCATGGATTTGTTGACCCAAGCAAAAGGAATATGGTTTGAAAATTACACAAAGCACTATATGGACTGAAGCAAGCACCCAGAGCATGGTATGAGAGATTGCACAACTATCTGATGAAGATTAGATTTGCAAGAACCAATGACAATAGCAATCTGTATTTGAAGATAGAGAAAAGTAAAGGTACTTTATTAGCTGAAATTTTTTTTGATGACATTATCTTTTATGGACAAGATACGTTATGCCAAGTATTTGCAAAGGAGATGCAAACTGAATTTGAGATGTCTATGTTTAGTGAGATAAAAAAAATTGTTGGTTTACAAATATATCAGATGAAGAATGGTATCTATATTACTCAATCAAAATATGTCAAAGAGATACTAAAAACTTTTGGAATGGAAGATTCAAAACTAGTGAGTACACCCATGGCTACTGGACATAAGTTAACCAAAAATGATGAAACAAAAGAAGTGAATCAAATACTGTACAGATCAATGATTGGAAAACTGCAATATGGTGTGCATAGTAGACCTGATATTGTATTAGCTGTTGGAATTGTTGCTAGATTTTCTGCCAATCCTAAGGAAACTCATATAATGATAGTAAAAAGGATTCTAAGATATTTGAAAGGAACAAATGAATATGGTTTGTATTACAAAAGGAATGATAAATTTGAACTCAGAGTTTATACTGATTATGATTGGGTTGGAAATGTTGATGATAGAAAAAGAACCACAGGAGGAGCATTTCTTTTGGGAAAAAGATTAGTTTCATGGATAAGAAAGAAATAGAATTTCACCTCACAATCTACAGCTGAACATGAGTATGTGGTAGTAGTAGTTAATTGCCCTAATATTGTGTGGTTGAAGATACTACTGAAAGGTATGAAAGAAGAGATCACAGAACCAGTTTTCATATATTGTGATAACACCATGAATATTTCTAAGAACCCTATAATGCACTCTAAGACAAAGCATATAGCTATCAAATATCATTACTTTAGGGAGATAGTTCAGAAGAAGGAAGTGAGATTGGAGTATGTAAACACTAAGGAACAATTAGCAGACATATTTACAAAGGCTCATGAGTATCTGCGAGGTAAATTAGGGGTGATTCCCCTACTGAGGCTAATTAGTTCAGAATGGTACTGTTGCATCAAATGTTATATTTAGAATACTTTTCACATTGATGTATAGGAAGTCACACTTTAGGATGCTACCTAAAGTTGTCAAAGATAGACAAGGATAGAAAAAGAAAATCAGTCATAAGCAAGATGACAGGAACAACATGATACAGAGTTTAGAATAGAAGAATCTGCATGATGAAGATGTCAACATCTTTGGCATTGTTGTCAAAGAGGGAGAATATACTGAGAAAGATAGAGGGAGAAGTTTACTGAAAAAGAGGTTGATGAACAGAAACAAAAAAACATCAGTGTGATCACAGACAAAGAGGAAGAAAAGTTTTACAAGATGAGAATCAGAATGAAGCCAAAGACATTAATGAAGATTTGTTCATATCAAGGAACACAAGCAGACTTTTTGGATTGTATGGTAGCTATGGTTGAAAATTATTGTTTAGTGTTTCCATCAATGCCAAAGAGGAAGATTGTTTGGAAAGCTACAATTGAAACAATTGTTGTTTTGTCATTGATGTCGAACCTTAACTGGTGAGACTATTACTATCTATTTGAGTGTCATATCTATTGATTTGGAGAAGAGGATAACAAGAAGACCGAGGGAAATAGTTGAGTTATGGGTAAATACAAGGGTACTTGATCATTTGGCACATTGGCAAAGTGATATGTTGTTTATCTTTCACTGTAAGGTTGACGCCAAGCAATGCAAAGTTAATGCCGAGCAAAGTGAAGTTGATGTCGAGTGAAGCTAGTGATGGCTGAGCACCAGTGAAATGTTGAGGAATATAGAGGCGACCGAGTGGAAGAACCCAATGTTCGCCGAGCAACAATATTTTTGTAATTGATGAGTTTTGAGATCTCTGACCGACATAATTGAATTTATTGGAATATGTGAAGTTTAGTATGGATAATTAATTTGGGTCCACATTAATTAAATGCATGGGAAACCATTATTAACACATGGATTCAAGATTTAATTGGTGATTTTATTGGAGAAATAAATTAAATATAATGATGGAAAGATCCATTGGATTTGACCTAGCCTAAGATCTACAATATTAATTAAGGGGCAAAATTTTTGCCTGACCTAGATGAAGAAGTATATGATAACCTCAAGGGGTTATTCATTAAGTTGATGTATATGCAGAGTATGCAATAGGATTGCATGGTTAATTGACTGACTGGCATGATCTAGCAAAGAAGGATGAGCAGAGAAGTAGAGAGAGATTGCTTGATGGATTTCCAAGTAGATCTGGATTTTGAGATGAGAATGGAGGCCACTCAATAAATTAGCATAAGAGCTTAATTGGATCTGGATTGCAAAGTAAGTTGTACCAATCAGATCACACCTGCTAATTACTTTCTAATTATTGTATCAGTTTAAATCATTTAACCAGGTTGACCTAACAGTCATTGTATAAATCCTTTGAGCAAGGTGACATTCAGATTGGAATGTTCTAAGTCCTCTAACAAGGCCACTCCTGACAGGGTGATTAAATCCTTTAACCAGGTCACATTTAACAGTGTGTTTTGTAACCTTTAAGAGGGTTGGCTCCTAATAGAGCTCACTTCAGAAGAGTGAAATTTTGGTAGCATGTTACTGGTGGTTTTTCCCATATTGGGTTTCTATGTTAAATCATGGTGTCAAAATGTGTGAATGTTTATGTTGTGTTTTACTGTTAAGTTTTTGCAAGCTTATTTTGTTAGTACAATAAACTGCACACTTTTATATTATTGCTGCCGAGCAGATCTGAATTGTTCAAATTGGTATAAAGTTTTAATGGGCACATTTGGACCTGAGGATAACTGATTCATCCCCCTCTCACTTATTCTAAATTCATTCTAACGGTCACATGAATACTAAAAGGTTTATTGATTGAGTTGATAAGAATATTGCCAATATTCATGAGCTGTGAATGAGATAAAAGATGAGAGTAATGCTAAAGCTATTACATTGCTTTGTAAAAGATAATCTTTAAAATACAACAAAAAAGGTGGAAATGATATATATTTGATAATTAATATCCTAAGAAGACATAGTTCCACTCATATGTTTCATGTGTCCTATGAAAGATAATGTAATAAGAGTTGTAATGAGCCAATGTTCTTGAAATCTACAAGGCAGTGCATAGAGTTGCAGAATAGTTCAAGTACATGATGTTTTATGGTTCCAAGAAAATAAGAAGATATAATTTCATAGGAAACATTCACACTTGCAAACACAATTTCATGGGGTGTTAGAAATTTCAGCTTTGACAAGAAGTTCTCAAAAAGAAAATAATGATTTGAGAAATTGAAGAATGAAAAGATGAAGAATTGTAGGCCACCTATTATAAAGTTGTAGGTTTGACAAAGTTCTAGTTTCTCCACAAACAAGTTCATCGTGTTTATCTTTTGATCTTATATATCCTTATAGGAAAGATAGGTTTCATAAAGAATTTATGCCAAAGATGCCTATCCATGAAGAATCAACAATTATTTTATGAGTTAGTAGAAACAATGACAATCATAGAAGAGGTCAATCATTTATAAAGTTATAACAATGAGCTCTATGTTGAAATAAAGGAAAAATGAAATGACCTACTATTGACATCATGAACTTGATATAACAGTTTTATACACACAAGATGCTCAATACATAACAAATGATAGTATGATCCCAAAATGTTTAAAGGAGAAGTCATACAAGGGACATGTTGAAAAATTTGTGAAGATTTCAAGGCTATAGGGAAATGTCAAGAAATAGAAAAAGGAAAAGAAAATACAACTTTTGACTTAAGTCACAGAGTATCAAGGATAATGGTAAAAAATCAGTGAACAGATTTTTCATCATCATAGAGGGGTTTTATTGCACCTTATACAAATAGTAGATCAAGGGTTTGTTATGGAAGCTAGGATAGAAGTTGCAGACTTGAGATTGACAACCAATCATGATGGAGTAGTTTTCCAAAACAAGGGTGCAATCCAAGGATCAGAGATAGTGAACAGCTACAAGGAACTTACATAGATTCATGACATTTCAAGTCAAAAGGGATAGAGATCTCTATGTCATGTATCATATTAATTGGTCTTGCAAATAACCCATGTGGCATTAGCACTTCCTTGTAAATGTTATGCATTGCATATGAGATAAATTGCAAGTCTAAAGTTACACTGATTTACAAGTAAGTGTGCGTGGGTTGCATTTATCTCCAACCTTCCAATGTGACCTTCCATTTTTGGACTTCGAGATAGATTTTGCAAGTGTCAAAAGAAATACAAAAGGGTTCTTCCCCTAACTTGTAAGCTACAAGGAATTCATCCTTCCTCTCAACTGCCACAATTTTGTATTGCAAGTTGAAGATGACATGAAAGTTCTTCCCCAAAAGTTGTGGTTGATCTTCCCAAAATTTGAATGCAGTCCTAGATACATTGCAAATCACTTAAAATCATATTTCTAAGATCTGATTATAAGTGCAAGTACTTCTCTTTTCATCTAAAAATTCAAGGCAAGATCTTTCCCAAAAGGCAACACAAATTCTTTCCACGAAGAGAAAATGCCAAGGCATGTGTTTTTCCTCTAGTATGCAGTCGGGATTAAAAACCTTATTCTTGATAGCGATTTTCCCAAGAATGCATGAAAGTATGCTAAGTGCTTCCCTCTATGCAAAATGTGATGAAAAACTCACCTTTTCCACATTTACATGTGAAAAGACAAGTGTGAGACTTCCAATATGCTAAGTAGCCAAAAGCCCACTTTTCACTTACATCTTCATATGTATTTGTTTTTAAAAATCCCACCATGCACATGGCATGTCCATTCATGAGCTGCAAATGATTCCAAAAAACAAACACCCACCTTGCATATTGAACATTTGCTAATGCATATATGCGCAAATGTTTTCATTTTATCAAACTCAAAGTTTTATGTCTGCATACGTGTAGTGCCTCCAAAGTACTAAGTTCTCCCTATATGCGTTATGGATTGAAAACCCCACTTCTTTCATAATGTTCATACTTACATATCAAAGAAGAAGTCCAGATTTCTAATATGCAAAATAGCCAAAAAAGCCCACCTTTTTGTGTTACAAACAAAGTAATGAGAATCAGAATCACTCATGAATTAGAATCGGCAAGGCCGAATCAAATCGCGAATTGCCCATGAATCGGAATCGAATTGCAAATTGCCCATGAATCAGAATCGAATTGCCCATGAATTGGCAAATTTAAAAAACCCTTAAAATTTAGAGTTTTTAACAATTTAAAACTTATTTCATGCACCCTTTATTGAATATAGCTTAAGCACACTATAACATCATCAAATAGAAGCTAACATACATAAACAAAGAACACAAATGATAAATCCATCACATGCGTTACATATTTATGCAGCCTAGAAGCACGAGTTAAGATTGGTATGTCACATAGTATCATAAAAACATTTAAACAATAAAAAAACTTGTAATCATAACATCATGAATCATGATCATACCATCATATACCTTAAGTGCAAGTTCAACGTCAAAGATTCAAGAATAAAAACATTAAAATTAAATCATTACATCAGTTCAAGTATCATTGTTTTAAGTTCAACTAATGGATTAATAATTTATTGATATTATTCTTCTTCATCATCATCATCTTCTATATGGAAGCTAATAAGACTCGAAGGTTAATTTTTCCCCACTTTTATCGGCATAGTTTCTACCCCAAATTATTAAATAGGGGTTTGGGGGAAAAGCCCCCAAGACAGGGTCAAATCATAAATGTATGTAAGATGAAAGACACAAAAAAAAAGATTAAAAAAACAAGTGTTTTTTAAATTTTTTTGACTTGACAGCCGATTCATGCTGATTCACACATGGCGATTCAGGTGATTTTTGGATGAATCGCCTGAATCGGCGATTCATGCCAAAAAACTGCTGATCTGATTCACCGGCTCCCAAAAAATTGGGGAGGGTGAATCGAATCACAATTCACGCGTGATTCTCGTTACTCTGGTTACAAATGAAGATTCATATTACAAGAAGCAGAGTACTTCCCATATGGTTGCAAGGGAAAAGGGGATCTTCCTCAAACATGTGATTAAGTTTCAAAGTCTTCATTATAAATTCCAAGGTTGTAGAAGCATATGAAGTAGGAACAACCACACGATGGAGCCAGACAAGGAGGTGGAAAGTGTGAAATGATTGCGGGCATAGAATAATTTCAAGACTAAAAATAGGGACACAAAGATGCTTCCTAGCAATCACCACTATGATGCAAAGCAATCAAAGATGTAGTTTCATATTCCAAGTCTAGATGCTTCCACCAAACCAGAACACATCAGTCATTGAGCATCCAGTAGCGACATGAAGACCGACAAAGGATGATGAAAATAGATGTTGTGTCTTGTCAGACACTTAGATGCTTTCATCATGCATTTTGTAAAAGTGTATAATCTTTGACAGATTACTCAAAAATATGTTAAAGTGTTCATATGTAATAATGTTGCAAGGACATTAGGTCCTACAACATTGAATAAGTCAAAGTTAGTTAGGTAGAGATAATGATATAATAAGTCAAAGTGGTTAAGGGTTTCCCCTTTCTTCTCCACTTTTATCTCTCCCCTTTTCCTATATAAGGAGGGAGCTCATTGTAAATATTCATCTTTTGTTGTGTGCAAGTAAACTATATGCAATTCTATTGTATTATGAAAACTTTGAGTTTCATTGTGCAAAGTTGAGCATTTGAATAAAGGAACAAGAATTGGCAAACTTTGTGTTCTTGCTTTTAAAAATTAATGACTGTGTTCTTATGTCACATTGGTTAATCCTTGCTCAAATTAATATTTATCTTGCATATATCATTTGAGCATTTTAATTCAAGTTGTCTAAAGACTTTGAGCTTCAGGAGATCATGATTACTATAGAAAGTAGTGGCTGCAATACTCCAAGGACTGAAGACTTTGGGTTTTAGTATTGGAACTTAGATACATAGAGTACTTATTTGAAGTGAGGAAAATATAATTTGAGCTCTTGTATCATTTCATCTTTAGTTAAATTCACTATTGTCTCAGTTGATTGTTTTTAAGTCAATCTCCGAGCCACCGATATTACTGTTGCAAGGGGAATTGTATGTGTTACAGTTCAGTTCTACTTGAAGCCACCTGGGGTAAGAAGAGAGCCTCTCCTATTACTAAGAGAGAGTAATCTCACATAGTGCTGCCTAAAATACACATTTTGTAAGTTGTAGTCTTAGTGACTTGCAAAATATTTAGCCACTAGGGTTGATGCAAAAACTTGCAATGTTACAGAGTTAAAAGCTCAAACATTGTATATCTTTCCAATTGCTCATCATGGAATCAAACTGTCTCCACCAACAACATTGGTATGCTGGGTGAATGCTAGGAATGACCTAGATTCTCTTTCCAAGTGGCTTGAACGTTGCTGACCACTGTGGTGCCAAGTGTCCCTGAAGGTGCACTCAGCAACCAAATTGGCAAACTTCAGGCATAAGTTTCTCAGAGCTCGTGAGGGGTATCGATGAACTGTCAGGTACTACAGGACTATGTTACAGAGGCCTACAATAACCGATCTTTCTTTTTTGAGATTCACTTTCATTTCATTTTCTGACCCAATCTTGGTTGATGTAAAAACTTGTAATGTTGCGCAGTTGAAAGCTGAAACATTGCATATCCTTCAAACCACTCATTGTGACATCAAACCGTCTCTGCCAATAACTCTGTTATGCTAGGTGAATGCTAGGAATGGCCCCATTTTTCTCACCAAGTGGCTCAAGCATTGCTAACCACTCTGGAGCCAAGTGTTCTTGAAGGTGCACTCGGTAACAAAATTGATGATATTTAGGCATCAGTTTCTCAAAGCTCATGACCAGTATTGACAAATGGTCAAGTGCAATGGGACCGTGTCATAGAGGCCTATGATAACCTATCTCAATTTTTAAAGATTCACTTTCATTTCATTTTTCGAGCCAATCTTGATTGATGCAAAAACTTGTAATCTTGCACAGTTGAAAGCTGCAACATTGCATATCTCTCAAACTGCTTATCATGGCATCAAACCAACTCTGCCAACAACTCTAATATTCCTGGGTGAATGCTAAGAATGACCTATTTTTTCTCACCAAGTGGCTCAAACATTGCTGACCACTATTGGGCCAAGTGTCGCTAAAGGTGCACACAACTACAAAATCAGTGATCTTCAGGCATCAGTTTCTTGGAGCTCGTGAGGGATATCAACAAACTATCAGGTGCTTTAGGGTCATGTTATGGATGCCTACTATAACCTATCTTGGATTTTGGAGATTCACTTTCATTTTCATTTTCCGACCCAATCACGGTCGATGAAAAAACTTACAATGTTACAAAGTTAAAAGTTGAAACATTGTATATCTTTCAAACTTCTCATTGTGGCATCGAACCATCTCTTCCAATAGCTTTGGTATGAAGGATGAATGTTAGGATTGACCCCATTTTTCTTACCAAGTGACTCGAACATTTCCAACCACTCTCAAGACAAGTGTTCCTAAAGGTGCACTCAGCAATATAAATGACAATCTTTAGGCTTCAGTTTCTTGGAGCTTGTGATGGGTATCGATGAACCGATAGGTGCTACACAATTGTGTAATGGAGGCCTACGATAACCTATCTCATTTTTTAGAGATTAACTTTCCTTTTTATTTACTGACCCAATCTCGGTTGATGCAAAAACTTGCAATGTTGCAGAGTTGAAAGTTGAAACATTGCATATCTTTCAAACTGGTCATCGTGGCATTGAACCATCTCTTCCAAAATCTTTGGTATGATGGGTGAATGCTAGGAATGACCCAGTTTATCTCACCAAGTGGCTTGAACATTGTCGACCACTCTAGAGCCAAGTGTCCCTGAAGGTGCACTCAACAACAAAATTTGTGATCTTCAAGCGTCATTTTCATGGAGCTTGTGAGGGTTATCAACAAACAGTTAGGTGCTACGGGACTGTGTCACAGAGGCCTATAATAACCTATCTCTATTTTTGGAGATTCACTTTTTTTTTCATTTGCCGACCCAATCTTGGTTGATGCAAAAATTTGTAATGGTGCGCAGTTGAAAGCTGCAATATTGCATATCTTTTAAACTGCTCATTGTGGTATCAAACTGTCTCTGCCAATAGCTCCAATATGCCAGTTGAATGCTAGGAATGACCCCATTTCTCTCACCAAGTGGCTCAAATGTTACCTATCACTATAGATCCAAGTGCCCCTAACGGTGCACTCAGCAACAAATTCGGCGATCTTCAGGTGTCAGATTATCAGAGCTCGTGAGGGGTATCGATGAATTGTTAGATGCTACAATATTGTGTCATGGAGGCCTATGAAAACCTATCTTAGTTTTGGAGATTAAATCTCATTTCCATTTACCAACCCAATCTCGGTTGATGCACAAACTTGTAATGTTGCGTAGTTGAAAGCTGCAACATTTCATATCTTTCAAACCTCTCATCGTGGCATCAAACCGTCTTCACCAATAGCTCTGATATGCCATGTGAATGCTAAGAATGGCCCCATTTTTTTCACCAAGTGGCTCAGACATTGCCAACCACTCTAGAGCCAAGTGTCCCTAAAGGTGCACTCAGCAACAAAATCAACGATCTTCTAGCATTAGTTTCTCAGAGATCGTGAAGGGTATTGATGAATTGTTAGGTGATACGTGATTATCGCAAAGGCCTACAATAATCTATCTTGGTTTTTGGAGATTCACTTTCATTCTCATTTTCCAACGCAATCTTGGTTGATGCAAAAAATTGCAATGTTGCGCAATTGAAAGCTACAACATTGCATATCTTTCAAACCACTCGTCGTGGCATCAAACTGTTTCTTGCAACAACTTTGGTATGCTAGGTAAATGTTAGAAATGACTCCATTTCAGTCACCGAGTGGCTTGAACATTGCTGACCACTGTGGAGCCAAGTGTCCCTAAAGGTGCACTCAGCAATAAAATTGACGATTTGTCAAGCGTCAGTTTCTCGAAGCTCATGAAGGTTATCAACAAACCGTCAGGTGCTACGGGGCCATGTCATGGAGGCCTACAATAATGTATCTCAGATTTTATAGATTTACTTTCATTTTCATTTGCTGACCCAATCTCTGTTGATACAAAAACTTGCAATGTTGTATAGTTGAACACTGCAACAATACATATCTTTCAAAATGATTGTCGTGGCATCAAACTGTCTTGACCAATAGCCCTGGTATGCCTAGTGAATGCTTGGAATGAACCCATTTCACTCACCAAGTATCTTGAACATTATCGACCACTCTAGAGTTAAGTGTCCCTAAAGGTTCACTTAGCAACAAAATTGGTGATATTTAGGAATCATTATCTCAGAGCTCATGAGGGTATCGACAAACTATTAGGTGCTACAAGACTGCGTCACACAAGCCTATAATAACATATATCAGATTTTGGAGGTTCACTTTGGTTTTCATTTGCTGACCCAATCTCGGTTGATAAAAAAACTCTAGATGTTATGTAGTTGAAAGCTGCAACATTGCATATCTTTCAAACCACTCATCATCGAATCAAACCATCTCTGCCAAGAGCTCCAGTATGCTGGGTTAATGTTAGGAATGACCCCATTTCTCTCACAAAATGGTTCAAACATTTCTGACCACTTTGTAGCTAAGTGTCCCTAAAGGTGCACTCAACAATAAAATCAATGATATCCAATCATCAGTTTCTTGGAGCTCGTGAGGGGTATCGATGAACTATTAGGTGCTATAGGACCATGTCACAAAGGCCTACGATAACCTATCTTGGTTTTTGGAGATTCACTTTTTTTTCATTTTCCTACCCAATCTTGATTGATACAAAAACTTGCAATGTTGTGTAGTTGAAAGCTTAAACATTGCATATCTTTTAATTTTCTCATTGTGGCATCAAATTATCTCTGACAACAACTCTGATATACTGGGTGAATGCTAGGAATGACATGGTTTCTCTTACCAAGTTTCTCAAACATTGCCGACCACTATATAGCCAAGTGTCCTTGAAGGTGCACTCAACAACAAAATTAGTGATCTTCAGGTATCAGTTTCTCAGACCTCATGAGGGGTATTGACAAACTATTAGGTGCTACGAGACCGTGTCACAAAGGCCTATGAAAACCTATTTTAGTTTTTTAATATCCACTTTCATTTTAATTTTCTGACCCAATCTGGATTGATTCAAAAACTTGCAATGTTGCGCAGTTGAAAGCTGCAACATTGCATATATTTCAAACCACTCATCGTAGCATCGAACCATCTTTGCCAATAGCTCTGATATGCCAGGTGAATGCTATGAATGCCCCCATTTTTCTCACCAAGTGGCTCAAACATTTCCAACCACCCTAGAGCCAAGTGTCCCTAAATGTGCACTCAATAATAAAATTGGTGATCTTAAGGCATCAGTTTTTCGGACCTCGTGAGGGGTATTGATGAACCGTTAGGTGCTATAGGACTGTGTCATAGAGGCCTATGATAACCTATCTCTATTTTTGGAGATTTACTTTCATTTTCATTTACCAACCCAATCTCGGTTGAAAGTTGCAACATTGCAGATCTTTCAAACGGCTCGATGTCACATCGAACTATATTTGCCAATAGCTTCGGTATGTCGGGTGAATGCTAGGAATGACCCCATTTTTCTCACCAAGTGGCTCAAACATTTTTGATCACTGCGGAGCCAAGTGTCCCTAAAGGTGCACTTAGAAATAAAATTAGCGATCTTCAGGAATCAGTTTCTTGAAGCTCATGAGAGGTATCGATGAACCGCCAGGGGCTATGGGACCATGTCACAAAGGTATACAATAATCTATCTCAGATTTTGGAGATTCACTTTTATTTTTATTTTTTGACCCAATCTTGGTTGATGCAAAAACTTGCAATGTTGCATACTTGAAAGTTGGAACATTGCATATCTTTCAAACCGTTCGTTGTTGCATAGTTGAAAGTTGGAACATTGCATATCTTTCAAACTATTTGTTGTGGCATCAAACTATCTCTACAAATAGCTCTGTTATGTCAGGCGAATGCTAGGAATGACCTTGTTCACTCACAAAGTGGTTCAAATGATATTGGCCACTTTGGAGCCAAGTGTCCTTGAAGGTGCACTCAAAAGCAAAATTGGCGATCTTTATGTGTTAGTTTCTTGGAGCTCATGAGGGTATCAATGAACCGTTAGGTGCTATAGGACCATGTCATGTAGGCCTACGATAACCTATCTCAAATTTTGGAGATTCAATTTCATTTTTATTTTCCAACCGAATCTATGTTGATAAAAAATCTTACAATGTTACGTAGTTGAAAGCTGCAATGTTGCATATCTTTCAAACTGCTCATCATCACATCGAACCATCTCTGCCAAAAGTTCTAGTATGCTGGGTAAATGCTAGGAATGACCCCATTTCGCTCACAAAATGGTTCAAAAATTTCTGACCACTTTGTAGCCATGTGTCCCTGAAGGTGCACTCAGCAACAAAATTGGTGATATTCAGGCATCAATTTCTTGGAGCTGGTGAGGGGTATCAACAAATCATTAGGTGCTACGAAACCATGTCACAAAGGGTTACAATAACCTATCTCAGTTTTTGGAGATTCACTTTCATTTTCATTTGCTGACCCAATTTTGATTGATACAAAAACTTACAATATTGCGCAGTTGAAAGCTTAAATATTGCATATCTTTCAAACCGCTTGTCTTGGCATCGAACCGTCTCCACCAATAGCTCTGATATGCTAGGTGAATGCTGGGAATGACCCAATTTCTCACTAAGTGGCTCAAATTTTGTCAACCACTGTAGAGCCAAGTGTCCCTGAAGGTGCACTCAGCAACAAAATTGGCGATATTTAGGCATCAGTTTCTCAAATCTTGTGAGGGGAATCAACAAACCATTAGGTGATACGGGTCCATGTCACAGAGGCCTACAATAAACTATCTCAAATTTTAATGATTCACTTTCATTTTCATTTGTTGATCCAATCTTGGTTGTTGCAAAAACTTGTAATGTTGCGCAGTTGAAAGCTGCAACATTGCATATCTTTTAAACCGCTCATCATGGCATCGAACCAAATCTATTAATAACTCTGGTATGCCTTTGTGAATGCTAGGAATGACCCTATTTTTCTCACTGAGTGGTTCAAACGTTGCCGACCACTGTGGGGCCAAGTGTCGCTCAAGGTGCACACATCTTCAAAATCAATGATTTTAAGGCGTCAATTTTTTGAAACTCATGAGGGCTATCGATGAACCATCAGGTGCTACAAGGTTGTATCATTGAGGCCTACGATAATCTATCTTAGATTTTGGAGATTCAATTTTGTTTTCATTTTTCGACCCAATCACGGTTGATTAAAAAAATTGCAATGTTGTACAGTTCAAAGCTGAAATATCACATATCTTTTAAACCGCTCGTCGTGGCATCGAATTATCTCTGCCAACATCTTTAGTATGTTGGGTGAATGCCAGGAATGAGCCCGTTTCGCTCACCAAGTGGCTCGAACATTGCCAACCACTCTAGAGTCAAGTATTCTTGAAGGTGCACTCAGTAAGATAATCGGCGATCTTAAGGTGTCAATTTCTCAGAGCTCGTGAGGGGTATTGACAAACCGTTAGGTGCTATGGGACCGTGTCACGGAAGCCTAAAATAAGATATCTTTGTTTTTGGAGATCAGTTTCATTTTCATTTGTCGACCCAATCTCGGTTGATGAAAAAACTTGCAATGTTGCGAAGTTGAAAGTTGAAACATTGCATATCTTTCAAATTGCTTGTCGTGGCATCGAACCGTCTCTGCCAACAACTCTAGTATGCCGGGTGAATGCTAGGAATGACTCTATTTTATATTGCTTGGATAACTCAAACATTCTGATGTGATCTTGTATTGTGAGGTTGGGCCTCTTTTTTTGATACTCTCTGATGTAACTGAACTGGTTCTTTCTTGTTCTTTTTTGATCCCCTTATATATAATAAAAAAATAATTTAAAATAGTGTAAAATAATGTAAAATAACGTAAAATATTTTAAAATATAGTTAAAAAAGTGTAAAATAATTTAAAATAGTGTTAAATAATATAAATTAGTTTAAAATAGCGTAAAATAGCTTAAAATAAAATAAAATAGTGTAAAATAGCTAGAAATGGTATAAAATAGTTTAAAATAATATAAAATATTATAAAATAGAATTAAATAGTTTAAAGTTGTGTAAAATGGTTTAAAATATTTTAAAATAATGTGAAATAACGTAAAATATTTTAAAATAGTGTAAAATAGTTTAAAATAATGTAAAATAGTATAAAATAGTGTAAAAAAGTTTAAAATAGTATATAAAATAATTTAAAATAGTATAAAATAATATAAAATAATTTAAAATAGTTTAAAATAGTGTAATATATTTAAAAATAATTTAAAATAGTGTAAAATAGCTTAAAATATTTTAAAAAGTTTAAAATAGTGTAAAATAACTTTAAATATTTTAAAATAATATAAAATAGTTTAAAATAGTGTATATAGTGTAGAATTATTTAAAATATTGTAAAATAGTCTAAAATAATATAAAATAGTTTAAAATAGCTCAAAATAATATAAATTAGTTTAAACTAGTATAAAATAATATAAAATAATTTAAAATAAGTTAAAATAGTGTAAAATAATGTAAAATAGTTTAAAATAATTTATAATAGTGTAAAATATTTTCAAATAATATAAAATAATGTAAAATAGTTTTAAATAGTGTAAAATAATTTATTATAGTGTAAACTAATTTAATATTATTTAAGATAGTTTAATATAGTTTAAAATAGTGTAAAATAACTTAAAATAGTGTAAAATAGTTTAAAATATTGTAAAATAGTATAAAATCATTTAAAATAGTCTAAAATACTATAAAATAGTCTAAAATATTATAAAATAACGTAAAATATTTTAAAATATTGCAAAATATTTTAAAATAGTGTAAAAACAATTTAAAATATTGTAAAATAGTTCAAAATATTATAAAATAATTTAAAATAGTGCAAAATAGTTCATAATAGTCTAAAATAATGTAGAATAGTGTAAACTAATGTGAAATAGTTGAAAATAGTGTAAAATAATGTAAAATAATATAAAATTATTTAAAATAGTATAAAATAGTTTAACATGATGTAAAATAATTTATAATAGTGTAAAAGTGTAAAATAGTTTAAATTATTTTAAACTATTTTACATTATAATAAGTTATTTTACATTATATTGAATTATTCTTTATTATATTAAACTATTTTAAAACTATAGTGTATAATAATTTAAAATAGTGTAAAATAGTTTAATATACTATAAAAATGTTTAATATAATGTAAAATAGTATAGAATAATATAAAATAATATAAAATAATATAAAATAGTAGAAAATAATATAAAATAATATAAAATAGTTTGGAATAGTGTAAACTAGTTTAATATTATTTAAGAGAGTTTAATGTAGTTTAAAATAGTGTAAAATAACTTAAAATAGTTTAAAATATTATAAAATGGTATAAAATTATTAAAAAAAGTTTTGAATATTATAAAATAACGTAAAATATTTTTAAATATTGTAAAATAATTTAAAATAGTTTAAAATATGTAAAATAGTTAAAATAGTGTAAAATTATTTTTAAAAATGTATAAAATAGTTAAAAATAGTGTGAAATAGTTTACAATAATGTAAAATAGTTTAAAATAGTGTAAAATAATATGAAATAACTTAAAATATTTTAAAATAGTATAAAATAGTTTAAAATAGTGTAAAGTTATTTAAAATACCATAAAATAATGTAAAATATTATAAATAGTGTAGAATAATGTAAAACAGTTTAAAATAATATAAAATACAATAAAATAACATAAAATATTATAAATAGTGTAAAATAGTTTAAAATAGTGTAAAATAGTTTAAAATAATATAAAATAGTGTAAAATAGTGTAAAATAATGTAAAGTAGTGTAAACGAATGTGAAATAGTTAAAAATAATGTAATTTTGGGTAAACAAATGTGAAATAGTTGAAAATAGTGTAAAATAGTTTAAAATTGTGTAAATAGTTTAAAAATATGTAAAATAATTTATAATATTGTAAAATAATTAAAAATTATGTAAAATAGTTTAAAATAAACTATTTTGCATTATATTCAACTATTCTACATTATATTAAACTATTTTAAAATTATAGTGTAAAATAATTTAAAATAGTGTAAAATAGTTTAAAATAGTGTAAAAACATTTTAATATAGTGTAAAATAGTTTAAAATAATATAAAATAGTATAAAATAGTTTAAAATAACATAAAATTGTTTAAAATAGTGTAAAATAGTATAAAATAATTTAAAATAATTTAAAATAGTTTATAACATTTTTTTCTTTTAATCAAAAGTGGGGTAACCACCTTTAAAGGGTGCAACACCGGGAAGTTTATAACATTTTATAACAATGTAAAATAGTTTAAAATAGTATAAATAATTTAAATATTTTAAATAATCTAAAATAGTGTAAAAAAGTGTAAAATAGTTTAAATAATTTAAAATAATGTAAAATAGTTTAAAATAGTGTAGAATAGTTTAAAATATTGTAAAATAATATTAAATAGTTTAAAATAGTGCAAAAAAATTTAAAATATTTTAAAATACTGTAAAATACTTTAGATTAATTCAAAATAGTGTAAAATAGTTAAAATAACATAAAATAGTATAAAACAATTTAAATAGTGTAAAATAATATAAAATAGTTTAAAATAGTGTAAAATAATATAAAATAGTGTGAAATAGTTTAAATTGGTTTAAAATTGTTTAAAGTAGTGTAAAATAGTGTAAAATATTTTAAAATATTGTAAAATATTTTAAAATATTGTAAAATATTTTAAAATATTGTAAAATATTTTAAAATATTATAAAATATTTTAAAATATTATAAAATATTTTTAAAAATTGTAAAATAGTTTATATTAATGTAAAACAGTTTAAAATACTTTATTATAGTGTAAAATAGTTTAAAATAGTGTAATATAACATAAAATATTTTGAAATATTATAAAATGGTATAAAATAATTTAAAATAGTCTAAAATATTTGAAATAGCGTAAAATAGTTTAAAATAATGTAAATAGTTTAAAATACTATGAAATAGTTTAAATTGATTTAGAATAGTGTGAAATAGTTGAAATAGTTTAAATTGATTTAAAATAGTATAAATAGTTTAAAGTATTGTAAAATAGTGTAAAATAGTTTAAAATAATTTAAAATAGAGTAAAATAGTTTAGAATAATATAAAGTAGTGTAAAACAATTTAAAATAGTGTGAAATAATTAAAAATAGTGTAAAAGAGTCAATAATATTTTAAAACAATGTGAAATTGATAAAAAAAATAATGTAAAATAGTGTAAAACAATTTAAAATAGTGTAAAATTTTATAAAATAATGTAAAATTTTATTAAATTGTGTAAAATAATTTAAAATGGTGTAAAATAATTTGAAATAGTTTAAAATAGTTTAAAATAATGTAAAATAAAGTAAAAATAATGTAAAATAGTTTAAAATAATTTAAAATAGTGTAAAGTAGTTTAATATAATGTAAAAAGGTTTCAAATAGTTTAAAGTAATTTAAACTATATTAAACTATTTTGCATTATATTAAACTATATTAAAATTATATCGTAAAATAATTTAAAATAGTTTAATTTTGTGTAAAATAGTTTTATATAATTTAAAATAATATAAAATAGTGTAAAATAGATTAAAATAGTTTAAAATAATAAAAAATTGTGTAAAATAGTTTAAAATAGTGTAAAATAGTTTAAAATAAATTAAAATAACATAAAATAATTTAAAGTGTGTTAAATAATTTAAAATATAGTAAAATAATTAAAAAATAGTGTAGAATAATTTAAAATAACGTAAACTAATTTAAAATAATTTAAAATAGTGTAAAATAATTTGAAATAGTATAAAATAGTTTAAAATAATGTAAAATTGTTCAAAATAGTATAAATTATTTAAATTATTTTAAAATATTATAAAATAGTTTAAAATATTGTAAATATTGTAGAATAGTTTAAAATAAGTTAAAATAGTGTAAAATAGTTTAAAATAATGTGAAATAATTTAAAATAATATAAAATAATGTAAAATAGTTTAAATAATATAAAGTAGTGTAAAATAATGTAAAATAGTTTAAACTAATGTAAAATGGTTTGAAATGGTTTAAAATTGTGTAAAATAGTTTAAAATAGTGTAAAATAATTTAAAAATTTGTAAAATACTTAAAAATATTATAGAATAGTTTAAAATAGGATAAAATAGTTTAAAATAGGATAAAATAGTTTATTATATTTTTAAATAGTTTAAAATAGAGTTGAATAGTGTACAATAGTTTAAAATAGTATAAAATAGTTTAATATAGTGTGAACTAATTTAATAGTATGTAAAATAGTTTAATATAGTTTAAAATAGTGTAACCTAGTTTAAAATATTGTAAAATAGTGTAAAACAATTTAAAATGATGTAAAATAATTTAAAATAGTGTAAAATATTTTCAAATTATTTAAAATATTGTAAAATAGTTTAAAATATTTTAAAACACTGTAAAATAGTGTAAAAAATAGTTTTAAATAGTTTAAAATAGTTTAAAATATTTTTTAAAAATGTAAAATAACGTAAAATATTTTAAATAGTGTAAAATAGTTTGAAATAGTGTAAAATATTATAAAAAGTTTAAAATAGTGTAAAATAATATGAAAGTGTAAAATAGTTTTAAATAATTTAAAATATTATAAAATAATTTAAAATAGTGTAAAATAGTTTAAAATTGTGTAAAATAGTTTTAAATAGTTTAAACTGGTGTAAATAGTTTAAAATAGTGTAGAATAGTGTAAAATAATGTAGAATAGTGTATAAAATAGTATAAAATAGTGTAAAATAGTGTAGAATAGTGTAGAATAGTTTAAATTAGTGTAAAATAGCTTAAAATAATTTAAAATATTGTAAAATAAAGTAAAATATTTTAAAATATAGTAAAAACATGTAAAATAGTTTAAAATAGTGTAAAATATTTAAAATGACGTAAAATAGTGTAAAATATTTAAAATAGCGTAAAATAGTTTAAAATAGTATAAAATAGCTAAAAATATTTTAAAATAGTGTAAAATGGTTTACAATGATGTAAAATAGTTTAAAATAGTGTAAAATAGTTTAAAATAATTTAAAATAATTTAAAATAGTGTAAAATAATGTAAACTAATGTAAAATAGTTTAAAATAGTGTAAAATAGTTTAAAATAATGTAAAATAGTGTAGAATATAAATAGTATAAAATAATGTAAAATAGTTTCACATATTGTAAAATAGTTTAAAATAGTGTAAAATAATACAAAATAGTGTAAATTAGTGTAAAATAATTTCAAATAGTGTAAAATAGTTTAAAATAATTTAAAATAGTGTGAAATAGTTAAAAATAATGTAAAATAGTTTAAAATAGTGTAAAATAGTTTAAAATAGTGTAAAATACTATAAAATAATGTAAAATAATATAAAATAATTCATTTGCTGACCCAATCTCAGTTGATGAAAAAATTGCAATGTTGCGAAGTTGAAAGTTGAAACATTGCATATCTTTCAAATTACTCGTCGTGGCATCGAACTGTCTCCTCCAATAGTTCTGGTATGCTGGGTGAATTCTAGGAATGACCTGTTTTCTCTCACCAAGTGGCTCGAATGTTTCCGACCATGTGGAGCCAAGTGTCCTTGAAGGTGCACTTAGGAACAAAATTATTGATCTTTAGGCGTTAGTTTCTCAAAGCTCGCGAGGGGTATCGACAAACCATTAGGTGCTATATGACCCTCTCATAGAGGTTCACGATAACCTATCTCAATTTTTTGAGATTCACTTTCATTTTCATTTGCCAACCCAATCTTAGGTGATAAAAAAATTGCAATGTTGCGCAATTCAAAGTTGAAACATTGCATATCTTTCAAAACGCTCATCGTGGCATTGAACTGTCTCTGCCAAAAACTTTGATATGCCAGATGAATGTCAGGAATGACCCCATTTCGCCAACCAAGTGGCTCAAACATTTCGGACCACTCTAGAGCCAAGTGTCCCTAAAGGTGCACTCAGCAACATAATCAATGATTTTTCAAACGTCAATTTCTTGGAGATCGTGATGGATATCGACAAATTTTTAGGTGCTACAGGACTATGTCATGAAGGCCTATGATAACCTATCTCAGTTTTTGGAGATTCACTTTCATTTTCATTTGTCGACCTAATCTTGATTGATGCAAAAACTTGCAATGTTGCGCAGTTCAAAGCTGAAACATTGCATATCTTTTAATTTTCTCGTCGTGGCATCAAAATCTCTCTGCCAATAGCTCTGGTATGTTGGGTGAATACTAGGAATGACTCGGTTTCTCTCACCAAGCGGCTTGAACATTGTCGACCACTATGGAGCCAACTGTCCTTGAAGGTGCACTCAACAACAAAATTGGCAATTTTTAGGTGTTACTTTTTTGGACCTCATGAAGGGTATCAATGAACCATCATGTGCTAAGAGACTATGTCACGGAGGCCTACGATAACCTATCTCATATTTTAATATCCACTTTTATTTTAATTTGCCAACCCAATCTAGGTTGATGCAAAAACTTGCAATGTTGCGTAGTTGAAAGCTGCAACATTGCATATCTTTCAAACCGCTCATCATGGCATCGAACCGTCTCTACCAACAGCTCTGATATGCCAGGTGAATGCTAGGAATGACCCCATTTCACTCACCAAGTGGCTCGAATGTTTTCGACCACTCTAGAGCTAAGTGACCCTAAAGGTGCCCTCATCAACTAATGCGGCGATCGTCAAGCATCAGTTTCTCAGAGCTCATGAGGGGTATCGATGAACTGTAAAATGTTATGAGATAGTGTCATAGAGGTCTATGATAACCTATCTCAGTTTTTGAATATTCACTTTTATTTTCATTTTCTGACCCAATCTCGGTTGATGCAAAAACTTGCAATGCTATGCAATTGAAAGCTGCAACATTGCATATCTTTCAAACCACTCGTCGTGGCATCGAAGTGTCTCTACCAACAGCTTCGGTATGCTAGGTGAATGTTTGTAATGACCTCATTTCACCAAGTGGCTCGAACGTGGCCAACCACTCTAGAGCCAAGTGTCCCTAAAGGTGCACTCAGCAACAAAATCAACAATCTTCAGTGTTAGTTTCTCAGAGCTCGTGAGAGGTGTCAACAAACTGTTAGGTGCTACATGACTATATCATGGAGGCCTATGATAACCTATCTTGGTTTTTTATGATTCACTTTCATTTTCATTCATCGACGCAATATCAGTTGATGCAAAAACTTGCAATGTTGCGCAGATGAAAGTTGCAACATTGCATATCTTTCAAACCACTCATCGTGGCATCCAACCATCTCCGCCAAGAGCTTAGGTATGTCAGGTGAATGCTAGGAATGACCCCATTTTTCTCACCAAGTGGCTCAAATGTTTCCGAACACTCTATAGCCAAGTGTCCCTCAAGGTGCAATCAGCAACAAAATCGATGATTTTCTGATGTAACAACTTCTGGAGGTCATAACTTTTGACTCGGATGTGGGTTTTTGCTAAAAAAAAATTCCAAGTAAATAATTATTTATGATTTTTTTTCTACAAATTTTCTAAAATATAAAAACTCTCGTGTATGACCACCTCAACTTAATCAAATTAATTTTTTAATTTTTTTATTATAGTAGATGAAGCATAGATTGTGACACATGTTTCAGATTTAAAAAATGTTATACCATTTGAAAGTTATAGATATTTTTCAATCAGTCTACCAATGAGGACTTATTTTTCACATCGCCACTTTTTGGCATACCATGATCCTGCACATACCCATGAAAGATAGGGAACAACGATACGTGTAGTAGAAAGGGAGTGGAAAGAGAGAGAGGCTGGTAGGATTGAGGAGATGGTAATGAAGTGGGAGTAGGGGAGAAGATGGGAGGGAAGTAGCACGAGATGAGCCTCCAACTATCGAATGGATGTGAGCATGGGAGATGCGAGGAGATACCTCAGTAATGGAAGATGAAAGAGCTTGAAAAATAAAGGAAGAGGGGGATAGGGGAAGGGGTGATGTGGTTAAGGTCAAGGAGGTAACAGTCGGGACAAAAGAAATAGAGGGATCAATTTGAGGAGAGGGGACAATGCAAGGCTCCTGACACTTTTGGGTAGCAGAGACAACATAGACAGAGGATGAATCAATTGAATGTGGAGGAATGATACAAGTAGCTTGGACCGACTGCATGTTAGGTATGGTGAGAAAGGAAAAGGATATAACAGGCGAGGAAGTGGAAGGAGCGGGATGATCAAACAAAGGCCTCGACATATTAAGATGAACATCCACCTCGGAAATCCGAACAAATAAATTAGAATCAATGGAAATTACTAGTTTAACAGAGGATGAATCAATTAAAGGTGGAGGAATGATACAAGTAGCTTGGATCGGCTGCATGTTAAGTATGGTGGGAAAGGAAAAGGATACAACAGGAAGGGAAGTAGAAGGAGAAGGATGATCAGATGAAGGCCTCGACATATTAAGATCAACATCCACCTTGGAAATCTAAACAAATAAATCACAATCAATGGAAATTACTGGTTTAACCAAAAAAGCATCATCTCTAACAATGGATTGTCTCCAGTTACCAAAAGGACAATCAAATTTACAAAGAGAAGGAATAATCATTGATTTAGTTGCAAGGACAAAACCAAGATAGAGAGTTTGTTCTCTTTCAAACATTGATGGGTTCTAACAAAGGTACCAAAAGAATTCCCCAATGTCATAAAAATATGCAAGTCATTAAACTCATAGGGCGGATTGGGGAGTGAAAACCAAATGGGAGATTCTTGAGAGAGATTTTGTCCAGGTTGAAAAAAGGGCTTCCATAGTGAGAGCAATATAATTTTATCCTTCAGATTAATATATAGCCTAGTTAATGAATGCTCCTTTGCCTCAATAGTATCAAAAGTAACTACAAAGGTATCTTATGATAGAACCTAAAAATATAAAATGTAAAAATGTTTAGATCTAATTTCCTTCAAAAATTTAGATAAAGAAGTCGATTGCCCCCATACCTCAATAATCACACCTCAATCTAATAAATAATTACCGCGCCATAACTCTAAAGTATTTAATAACCTTTAGGATAGGGTTCCATACCTTCTTCATTTTTAAACCATCAGATTATCCATAGGCAGCGTAAATACTACTTCTCCATCACTGACAATTGTACTCTTATCATTATCTATTGCCCCATCAGATTTTGACCTTGATTGAGGAAAGATTCTCCTGGATACAATGAAGAGCATTTGATAACACTCTTTCGGCCATGATTAGAGGAGCCAATGCAATGATGGTTTTGAAACCATTTTAGAAACCATAATTGAGATCCTCTACATGTTGTAGAGAAAAACTAATCTGCCATAGAAACCCCAAAATTGCAAATGTCCACCCATTTCCCATTCTTGAAAACTCATTGGGGAAATGTGTATAAATGCATATAAATGTGTATGAATCTCTATAAATGCATATAAATGTGTATAGATGTGTATAAATCTCTATAAATGTGTATAAATTTATATAACTATTTATAAATATCTATAATACATATAAATGTGTATAATTCTCTATAAATATTTATAAATGTGTATAAATTTACATAAATATTTATAAATGTGTATAACTGTATATAAATGTGTTTAAATCTCTATAAATGAATATATAAATATTTATGTGTATACATATTTATAATTTTATATAAATATGTATAAATATTTATAAACGTGTGTAAATGCATATAGATGTGTATAAATCTGTATAAATGTGTTTAAATGCATATAAATGTGTATAAATGTGTATAAATTTATATAAATATTTATAAATGTGTATAAATCTCTATAATATATATAAATATGTATAAATTTATGTAAATGTGTATAAGTTTATATAAATATTTATAAATGTGTGTAAATACATATAAATGTGCATAAATCTCTATAAATATATATATGAATATGTATAAATTTATATAAATATTTATAAATGTGTGTTATTGCATATAAATGTGCATAAATCTCTATAAATGTATATAAATGTGTTTAAATTTATATAAATATTTATAAATGTGTGTAAATCTCAATAAATATTTATAAATATCTATAAGTGTATATAAATGTGTATAAATGTATATGAATATGTATAAATTTATATAAATATTTATAAATGTGTTTAAATGCATATAAATATGTATAAATGTATATAAATGGGTATAAATGTGTATAAATATGTATAAATCTTTATAAATATTTATAAATGTATATAAATTTAAATAAATATTTATAAATGTGTGTAAATACATATAAATTTGTATAAATCTCAATAAATGTATATAAATAGATATAAATGTATATAAATGTGTATAAATTTATATAAATATTTATAAATATGTGTAAATGCATACAAATGTGTATAAATCTTTATAAATGTATATAAATATTTATAAATATGTATAACTATTTATAAATGTGTGTAAATGCATATAAATGTGTATAAATATTTATGAATGTGCATAAATACACATAAATATGTATAAATATTTCTAAATTTGTATAAATATTTTTAAATGTGTGTAAATGTACATAAATGTGTATAAATCTCTACAAACGTATATAAATGTGTTTATATCTCTATAAATGTATATAAATGTGTATATATTTAAGTAAATATTATGTGTGTGTGTGTGTGTGTGTGTAAATCTCTATAAATATATATAAATATGTATAAATTTATGTAAATATTATAAATGTGTGTAAATACATATAAATGTGTATATATATTGATAAATGTATGTAAATGTGTATAAATGTATATAAATATGTTTAAATTTATATAAATATTTAAAAATGTGTATAAATAAATATAAATGTATATGAATTTTTATAAATGTATATAAATCTTTATAATTGTCTATAAATGCATATAAATGTATAGAAATTTATATAAATATTTATAAATGTGTGTAAATGCATATACATGTGTATAAATCTTTATAAATATATAAATGTGTATAAATCTCTATAAATATATATAAATGTGTATAAATCTCTATAAATATATATATAAATGTGTATAAATTTATATAAATATTTAAAAATGTGTGTATTACATATATATGTATATAAATCTCTATAAATGTGTATAAATGTATATAAATATTTATAATTATGTGTATATAAATGTGTATAAATTGTTATAAATGTATATAAATGTGTACAAATATATATAAATATTGATGTGTATAAAGATTTATAAATATGTAAATGCATATAAAAATGTATAAATATGTGTAAATGTATATAAATGTGCATGACTGGAAAGGTACAACAAAAGAAACAACAAACCAATAGACCACCAAACAGTGGCCAGGAAAATAACCAGGAGTGAAAAAAGAAAGAAGAGAACAAGAAATAGCAGGCAAGAAGAACAGACACAAGAGGACTAAGGATCATTTTTAGGTAGAAATAAATCCAACACTGAAGGATAATGATCAAGATGAGCAGGAACCCAGGGTCATCGTTGTGAGCTGCTAGAGATGTGTAGCTGACAGGTAAAGGTGCTGCGGGGTCTCACAAATCTAGAGTGACCGATGATAGAGGTAATGTGAGGCTGCTTCACCCCCGTAAAGGAGAGGAGGGTGAGAAGAAGGTCGTAATGAGCTAATCAAATATCTATCTCTAGGGGAAAATAAGTTGTAGAGTATGCTCGCAAAGTTGTACAGTCTCACAAAGATAAAGAGTCAAGCATCTCTGATCAGGGTAGCTGAAGAAAGCAGTCAAGGAACTGCACCCTCTAAATAAGCAATAGAATCTCCCTTTGATCTCATAGTAAGTAGGACAATAGAAGATGAAGTGTGTCTCAGTCTCAATCTTAGCCAGGGTGCATAACCTGCAAATCTGATCATCTCTGTCAATGTGATGGTCTGTATGGACCTGAAGGCGGTGAGATCCAACCCTGAAAGATCCCAACATGATGTGAAGGGCGTGGCACCAACACTGAGATAAGTATCTAGGACGAACAATAATTCCATCCTGAATGTCTAGAAAGTGCTCATCATAAAAAGTCATCCTCGGGCGCAGACCCCCACATAGGTTGATCCAAGTCGTGGTGATATACTACCTGTATATGTCAAGTCTGACATGTCTATTCAGCTCCTATCTAGAAGGGAGGAGGTGAGTCAAAGCATCGAGATAACATTGATAGGGGGAGGTGATCAATGTCAATCCTGATGGAACCTAAAAGGGATGAGGTCTGGGCATACCAACAACTGACTCTGGGGGAGGGGTCTGACTTGGCAATTGCCACTGAAGAGCAATAGGCGAGGTAGGAGTACCTATTGCGACCATCATTGGAGTCCACAAAATAATGGAGGTGGTGAATAAACCAAACCAGATCAAAGATGGCCCCCAATCTAAAGGGATGAGCCCCAAACTTAGCCAGAATGATGCTATGAGAGGTGGACCGATGACATCTAATGATACACCAAAGGAAGATAGTCTGAACACACTCAATAGAGTCCCAATCATAATCCAGAAGGGATGACCCCCAAACAATAAAGCAATAAAGTACCGTAGGTCTTACCAAGGAATCCAAGAGGGACAACTTGGACGTGGTGTCCTGAAAATGATGTTTAAAACATTGTCTCTCCAACATGGCAAGGGAACCCATCCCTTTACTTATCCTAGGCAGAATGGCGGGTCTCAAGCTGAAGCAAGGGCTAGAGAACTTGACCCCAAGGTAGGTGTATGAAGAGGTAATCTCAATCTCCAGTCCCTGATAGTAGAAATGAAGATGTGAGGTCTTTAGGCAGTTGAAGATTATCACCCATGTCTTACTGAGATTCACCACCAGCTGTCTCAAATAACAAAAAGAGGCCAAGCTATCAAGAAGTCTCTGGAGACTTTTCGGTGAGGAGGCAAAGAGAATTGCATCATCAGCAAAGAGGAGAATGGAGATAAGAACCTGGTGCAGGTAGCAACCATCACCCGAAAGTGAGGAATCTCTAAGAAAATCCTTGAGCTTATCAATGTAGATGTCGAACAAGGTGGGGGAAAGGGGGCACCCCTGTTTCACTGTAATAGTGCTCTAGATAGGGTTAGAGAAACCCTTAGGAGTCCTGAACCTTCCCTCAACATGCTCGTAAAGTCTCAAAATAGCTGTCAAAAGAGTCTCATAAATCCTGATATCTCTAAGTCTCTGGAAGAGGGCCACCCGAGGGATGGTATCGAACGCCTTACGAAAGTCAATGAAGCAGCAATAGAATTTCACAGAATGATGGTGAGCCTCCTTAATAATTGCCCACAAAGTCAGGATGTGGTCCATGGTCTGGTAATCTACCTGGAAGATGGCTTGACCTCTAGCCCTACAATCTCTCCTATCCAACTCCCTATTAAGAATAGTATTTAGTGCTATTGCATAGAGTTTGGCGAAGGTGTGCCCAACCATTATGGTCCTATAATTACTAGGGTCAAAAACTAACCTAGCCTTGTGAATCAGATAGATTAAGTGTCTCGACCGACTCAGGGAATCTGGTGCAAACCACACTATTAAAGAGTGTTGGAATATAGGAGCTCAGCACAGAGATACCGAGCTTGAAGATCTCAGCCTGAAAACCATTCTCATCAGACGCCTTGCTACATCTCATGGATCTGACAGGCTCGTAGATGCTGGAAGTGGTAAAGATATGGCAGTGAGGGGGAGGGGTGAGGTGGAGAGATGGTTGGTCAGGGATGTTGTAAAGAGTGGAGGTGTGGGAGGCAAGGGATCTAGGATTGATGGAGGAAGGCAGAGCAGGATGCCGAGGGAACATGGTGTGCCGGAAAAGCTTAGGATTTTGAATGAGCATAGGGCACAGGGATGTGCACTGTGAGGCAATGGAAGCACATTTCTTTGAGTGAAGAAAGCAGTAGTAGGAGGAATGGAGGCCAATGAAGTCAGAAGGGAGAGTCTCAAAGGTCAAGCGCAAGGAGTTGTGGAAAGATTTATAATCATCATCAAACCACTAGTTCATAGGGCAAGTAATCTAGTGTGTGGATCTAAGGATAGGGCGGTGAGGGATGGAGAGGAAAGCCACCTCCCAAATAGCTATGATCAATAGGTAAAACATGGAGCAATCATGGAAGCAGTCAGAAAAGCTCTTAGGCAAGAGGAGACAACAGAGGTGGAGGGTAAAGAGATCATAGTCACCCTCGTCAAACCAAAAATGGAAGTGGGTAGGAGAATTGTCAAGGACAGCCAGGGGACAGGGAGGGAGAGACAGGTGAGGGGGAGGAGAAAAGTGAAGTGCAACGCTCAGAAGAGCATGGTCGGCTAACGGAAGATGAGAGATAGTGAAGCGGCAGATGGAAGGGATAAAAGAAGCACTAGTGATAACATAGTCAACCACACTGGCGCCACCACAGTGCGGCCAACATGTGAAAAGCTCAGAACCAGGAAAGCAAGAGAGGTTGTTCAGAATAACCAAATTAGAAGACTCACAGAGTTGTTGGAGGAGGTGACGACCATAAATAGATAAAGGTCTTCCACAATCCTTGAAAACACGCTGGAGTCCCAAACTGGCAGGATATTCTAGTTCTAAGGTATAGGTCCGGTCAGTACCTCGATCATGTATAGGGGTCTGCAGCTCCCTAGTCTGTGCATTAAAGTCTCCAAAATAATGATGTCCCCCAAGGTACTAAATCTAGAAATGCACTCTATCAGATCAATAAATGGGTCCCCGTCCTTGGTACTATGAATGACATATGGCGGTATAAATATATCTAAATATTTGTGTATAAATCTCTATAATGTATATAAATATTTATAAATGTGTGTAATTGCACATAAATATTTATAAATCTCTATAAATGTATATAAATGTGTATAAATAGGTATTAATTTATATAAATATTTATAAATATGTTTAAATGCATATAATGTGTAAATATTTATAAATGTATATAATTGTGTATAAATATATATAAATTTATATAAATATATGTAAATGCATATAAATATGTATAAATATTTATAAATGTATATAAATGTGTATAAATACATATAAATATTTATAAATGTGTGTAAATGCATATAAATGTGTGTATATATATATATGTGTGTGTGTGTGTGTGTGTGTGTGTGTGTGTGTGTGTAAATATTTATAAATATATACAAACGTGTATAAATGTATATACATATTTATAAATTTGTGTAAATGCATATAAATGTGTATAAATCTCTATAAATGTTTATAAATATTTATCTGAATAAATATTTATAAATTTATATAAATGTGTGTAAATGCATGTAAATGTGTATAAATATTTATAAATATGTGTAAATGCATATAAATGTGTATAAATATATAATGTATATAAATTTGTATAAATGTACATAATTATTTATGTGTATAAATATTTATAAATTTATATAAATGTATAAATATTTATAAATATATATAAATATGTATAAATGTATATAAATATGTATAAATCAATATAAATATTTATAAATGTGTGTAAATACATATAAATGTGTATAAATCTTTATAATTATATATACATTTATATATAAATATATATATGTGTGTGTGTATAAATCTTTATAAATATTTATAAATGTGTAAAAATTTATATAAATATTTATAAATGTGTAAATGCATATAAATATGTATAACTATTTATAAATATATATAAATACGTATAAATTTATTTAAATATTTATAAATTTGTGTAAATATATATAAATGTATCTAAATCTCTATAAATGTGTATAAATTTATAGAAATATTTGTAAATGTGTATAAATGCATATAAATGTGTATAAATATTTACAAATGTAAATAAATGTGTATAAATTTATATAAATATTTATAAATATACGTAAATTCATATAAATGTATACAAATTTGTATAAATGTATTTAAATATTTATAAATGTGTGTAAATGCATATAAATCTGTATAAATATCTATACATATATATATGTGTAAAAAAAATTATAAATATGTATAAATTTATATTAATATTTATAAATGTATTTATGTGTGTGTGTGTGTGTGTGTGTGTGTGTGTGTGTGTGTGTGTGTGTGTGTGTATATGTATATATATATATATGTGTGTGTGTGTGTGTGTGTGTGTGTGTGTGTGTGTGTGTGTGTGTGTGTGTGTGTGTGTATAAATGTGTATAAATGTATATAAATATTTATAAATGTGTGTAAATGCATATAAATGTGTATAAATCTTTATAAATGTGTATAAATATTTATGTGTATACATATTTATAAATTAATATAAATATGTGTAAATCTTTATAAATATGTGTAAATGCATATAAATGTGTATAGATGTTTAGAAATATGTTTAAATGCATAAAAATGTGTATAAATCTCTATAACTATATATAAATTATATATAGAAACATATATAATTATTTATAAATTTAAATAAATTTATATAAATATTTATAAATGTGTGTAAATGCATATATATAAATGTGTATAAATCTTTATAAATGTTTATAAATGTATATAAATTTGTTTAAACTTATATCAATATTTATAAATGTGTGTAAATGTATATTAATGTGTATAAATCTATACAAATGTACATGAACATTTGTGTATAAACATTTATAAATTTATATAAATATGTATAAATACTTATAAATGTGTATAAATCTATATGAATTTATATAAATATTTATAAATATGTGTAAATGTGTATAAATTTATATAAATGTGTGTAAATGCATATAAATGTGTATAAATCTCCATAAATATATATAAATATGTATAAATATATATAAATCTCTATAAATGTGTGTAAATATTTAAAATATATATAAAAGTTTATAAATGTGTTTAAATGTATATAAATGTGTATAAATGTATATAAATATTTATTATTTTATATAAATATTCATAAATGTTTATAATTATTTAAAAATGCTTATAAATATATATAAGTTGATGTAATGACAAGTCTTGCTCACAACCCTACCTTATTCTAGGGTCTTCCATGACCACTTCTCTAGCCTATCAGGGTCCCTCACAAACTCTAATTCACAAGGATTCTATTCTCAATCCTTCACCTATTCAACTTGTCAACACCAATGATGAAATCAACTCAACTATCAACACACCCGATGGATGTCTTCTTGCATCTTCCACACTAAGTGATCCAATATGATCATGACTAACCTCCAATGGAAAGGATGGTTTATAACAAGGTAATTGAATCCAATACAATGCCTAATAATTTAGATTGCACTGAAACCCTAGTCGATTCCAAGAACTTGCTTCAAACTAGTCAAAATAGGGCTACAAGGAATTAGTCCTAATTAGACACCTTTTAGCCTTAACTCCAAAATCCTCTTCACAAGATGGAAAACAAGGTCTAGATCTTGAAACCCTTTTGGAAGACCATTAGGATTTATTAAGTTTTACTTCCCCAAATTGTCCATACAAGGGTTTGGTATAAACAAGCCTAAAATCAAGGGTTTCTTAATTTGTAGTGAACAACCATAAGGGTTTGTTCTTTCACCATGAAAGACTCATCACTAGAAATTCTCCTTATACATGGAGCTTCTTCACACACATATCCTCCTCCCCACATGCTCTAATTGAAGCAACCAATGCATTCAATCCCTCCAAATGCTTCTGCAACTCACTATGATCCCTAGCCATGCATCTCTGGCTCGCCTAGGGAATCACTGTAAAAATAGCTCTTTTGCTTTCCAAGGCCCAACCTCTTGCACCAATAATGTACAAGGAGTAATCTTCCAAATCCCAAGGAACTAGACAAAAGCCACGGTGGAAAGAGGAGTTATGACTCCATTAACAAAAACTGCTTGGATTAGACCAGACATAATGCTAAAACCAAACTAATTTACAAAAGCAAAGAAATGGAATCAAAACAAATAACTATTCACACAAAGAATCAAAGAACTACATCTACTACCTCATGCATGAGTTAAAGTGCAGATTCTAATCCATTAACAAACTTCAAACAAGGAAATACATTGACTATGATAAAAAAATGCTCAAGAACTTGCTTGTTCATTAACCAAATTTTGTCAAACCCTTTACATAGGTCGAGGGAGGCCTTTTATAATTTATCCTTTTTTCAAATCAATTGTTTTAGATAGTTACATAACCAAATTCTCAAAAATTTACTTCAACAAGAATTGTTGTCAATGACAACATTGACAATCTTGCAAAGTTGTCAACAACTTTTACAACTTTTGCATTCTTGCACTCCAACTTGGTCAACTCACTCTAAAACTTAACCAAATGCATACTTAGGATTACTAAGCCATGAAATAGGTATCCTACCCTATTCTTGTCCCATTTAGCCCTCTAAAGTACAAATGTACTATTTTGACAACATTTGCAACAATTGGGCAACTTTTCCAAAAGTGGACAAACTATAACTTTAGGACTATCTAATGACCTAGTTAGGCATCCTAACCATCAAAAAATATTGTAGCTCTTATTTCACTAGTGGCTTGGCTAAGACCACTACAAGCCAAAATTTGACTAGGAACCCTTAGTTACCATGTAGCCTTACCTAGGTACTCCTGCATCATACTCCCCCACAAAGGAAAGTCATGTCACTCCTGTGGACAAGATATCATTTGAAATTCCCAGCTTCTTGAAGTCTATAGTTGCAACCCATGTTGCCTCTTACTCTGGCTTGTGCTTCCACTTGATGAGGTGTTCCATGTACACCTTGTGTCTTGTGGTCTTCTTGACCCTTGAATCTAATACCTTGTCTTCTTCTGTCTACATCTTGGGAGGCAAACCATCAAGTTCTACATATTTTCCAACCTCTTCTCTATTCACATCCCTCTCAGTTAAGGGTCCTTTAAACTTTATCAATTTTTCCACATTGAAAATAGGTGAGATACTCAATTCAATAGGTAGCTCTAGTTTGTAGACATTAGCCCCATATCTGGCTAAGATCTTGCAGGGTCCCACTCTCTTCATCTAAATCTTGGAAGGCACTCCTTTCTGCAACCTAGATTTGTTCAAATGTACCATGACATAATCACCCACTTGAAATTGAGCATCCTTTCTCTTCTCATCTACTTTAGCCTTCAATTTTTTAGTAGACTCAAGTATAGTCTTTTTCACCTATTCTTGAATCTCCTTCATGGTTTGAGTGAATTATTTAGCATGACCACTCCCATACTCCATAGCTCCAAGGTCTCTAAGATCACACACACCCCTTGTGTGCATCCCATAAACAACTTCTAATGGGCTTCTACCTGTTGTTTTGTTAACACTATCATTGTATGCATATTCAACTTGGGGAATGACTACATACCATGTCTGCCCATACTCCTTAGTTAGGCACCTTAACAAGTTACCAAGCACTTTGTTAACCACCTCACTTTGTCCATCAATCTGAGGGTGGTAAGCTGAACCAAATGACAAGTTAGTACCCAATCTACTCCATAGGGTTTTCTAGAAATGGCTAATGAAATTAACATCCCTATTTGAGATAATTCTTAGGGTTAATCCATTGATTCTTACAATCTCCTTAAAAAACAAATGTGCAATGTTACCAGCATCATATGTAGTTCTACAAGGTATAAAATAACCCATTTTACTAAATTTGTCTACCACAACATAGATATTGTCATGTCCATGTTTTTTCTTAGGTAACCCTACACTGAAATCCATGCTAACACACTCTCATGACCTATTAGGGATTGGAAAAGGTTGATACAAACCTGCATTGCTAGCTCCTCCTTTTGCTTTCATGCACACTACATACCGTTCAACATACTTTGTTACATCTCTTACTAAATTTGGACAATGGTAAACCCTTTGTACCAACTCTGTGGTTTTGTTCACACCAAAATGGCCACTCAAGCTACCATTATGTTTCCCTTGAATGAGATTCCCTCTTATTGAACTCTTATGAAAACACAATTGGTTCCCCTTAAACAACAACCCACTCTTCAAGGTAAAATCAAAAAACTGACTATGAAAGTGATTCTGAAAATTAGAGCATACCTTATAGGCTTCACTAAAGTCTTCATATTCTCTATAAAGGTCCTTGAAACTCTCTATCCCAATGCTCTTCAACTAAACTTCTTGAATGGTTAGCAACCTCCTACTCAGGGCATCTGCAACCTTGTTCAATTGTCCTTTATTGTGCTTTATTGTGAATGTGAATGCTTGAAGGTATTCCATCCACTTTAAATGTCTATTACTGAGCTTCTCTTATGTTTTTATATAGCTAAGGGCTTGGTTGTCAGTAAACACTATAAATTCTTTTGGTAGAAAGTAATGTCTCCACTTCCTAAGAGACTGAACTAAGGCATACAATTCCAAGTCATAAGAATAATATTTCTTCTTGGCTTCATTTAAATTTTCACTAAAGGAGGCTTCTAGCCTACCTTCTTGACTTAACACACCTCCTACTACCATCGACCCACTTGCATTACACTCCAAAGTAAACAACTGATCAAAACTAGGAAATCTTTGGATAGGTTGTGTTGCAACTTGCTCCTTCAACTTTTCAAATTCTTTTCCTGCTTCATATGTCTATCTAAACTTAGTCTTTAGACCACCCTTAATGGTGTCTAGCATTGGTGCACAAATACCACTGAAATCTCTTATAAACTTTCTATAAAACCAAGCTAACCCAAGAAAGCTCCTTACATCTATCCCTATGGTTGGTGTAGGCCAATTTAGAATAGCTTCCACCTTGCTTGGGTCCATCTTCAATGAACCTTGGGATACAACAAACCCCAAATACACAAGCTCTTGTTTGAAGAACTCACACTTCTCTAGATTGATAGATAACTTTTATTCTTGCAACCTTTTGAGTACCATCTCCACATGCTTCACATTTTCCTCTATTGTCTTACTAAAGATAAGTATATCATCTAGATATACTACCACAAATATCCCTATGAAGTTCTTAAGCACTTCATTCATGAGCCTCATGAATGTGCTAGGGGCATTTGAGAGGCCAAATGGAATAACTCGCCACTCATTCAAACCATCAATAGTCTTAAAACTTGTCTTCCATTCATCCCCATATTTAATTCAAACCTGGTGGTACCCACTTTTTAGGGCCAATTTAGTGAAAAAAATTTCCCCTCCAAGATAGTCCATCAAATCCTCTATTCTAGGAATTGGAAATTTGTATCTAATTGTGATTCTATTAATAGCCCTAGAGTTAGTGAAAAGTCTCCACTTACCACCTTTCTTGGATGTTAAGACCATAGGTACAGCACATGGACTGATGCTCTTCTTGATTAGCCCTTGGTCTAGTAGCTCCTGCACTTGTCTAGCCACTTCTAGGTTGTGTTCTGGAGTGAGTTTATAAGCTGCTATTTTGGCAAGGATGCACCAGGTACAAAGTTAATTTGATGACTTATCACTCTTTTAGGAGGGTAAATTTTCATGAGTACCATCACTGACTATGTCTTTATACTTCTCAAGTAACTCTTGGACATCTGATGGAAAATACTCTTTCTTAGGCTTCTCTTCCTCCTTAGGCTTGAGAAAGATGGCATACCATTCACCTCCTTCATCTTTAAGGGAATTAATAAACTCTTTTCTACTACTCAACAAGATACTAGGGGTCTTGGGTTGTGGTTCATCTTCCTCCAATAAGGACTGAATCTTGAAAGTTTTGCTATCTTTCTTGAAAGATATGGAATTCTCCTTTCCATCATACACTTCACACCCCTATCATATTGACAAGGCCTACCCAATATCAGATGGCATGCATCCATAGGCAACACATCACAAAGTAATTTATCCTTATACCCTACAATAGAAAACTCCACCCAAGTTTGCTCATTCACCAACACACTCTACCCTTTGTTCAACCATGTCACTTTGTATGGATTGACATGAGGTATCTTTACCAATTTCAATTTCTTTACTGCTTCCTCTAATATTATATTGTATGTGGAGCCTGAATCCATAATCACTTTGTAAACTTTACAAAGGATTTTACATCTAACCCTAAACAATGCTCTCCTATGCTTGGGTTCATCCTTGACTGGCTGTCTAATCAGAACTCTTCTAAACATTAAGTTTTCTCCCATCTCTGAATCAATGTAATCAACCCTTGGTGTTTTGACACTTGGTGTGTCCTCATGAGCATATGCTATCCTCTTACCATTGTTTGATGAAGTAGGCTTATAAGGACATCTATAGGCCGAGTGACCCAATTGACCACAATTATAACATTTCATACTTACAAAGTATGAGTTGCTTCTTCCTGAACCCATTCATCTACTAGAGCCTCCTTGAGTACCTCTTCCTCTGGTATAACCCCCTCTTGGAGTAGTTTCACTACCATTCTCTGTCAACTTGGACTTGTAACCACCTAATTTCGGTCTATCGCAACTACAGACCCTATTTTCCCTAAGTGTGATCATGCCCTCGAGTTATGTCCAAACGACCCTGTTACTGTTTGGCATAATTCTTTTAATCGATTTAATGTCCTAGGTGATTTTTATCACTAATTTATGTTATCTACTATAGCCATACAATTCAAATCAATATCGACCAATCAGATCAAATCTAAAATCAAACATGGCTATAGTATTTAATATAATGGAATTAAATAAATCTCTAAATCAAAGTATCACTTGCAATCCAACCCATTCCCCTAGCCTATTAATTTAATTAAAAATGGCTATAGTCCCTTAATTATTAAAAAGCAATTTAATTGTTTTAATAATTAAATCCTATATTTCTAAATGAATTAAATAAGTTTATTTCATTTATTAATATTCC
>MU226094.1:1068519-1088952 GCA_018584345.1 Thuja plicata
TTATGCTGCTATTTTTATGCTAGATCATACATCATTTCATTGCAAATACTAATTGTTAGTGTTCTTTTATCATTTCATAGCTTGTATGCATGCATGTTTAATCATTTTTAGCTCATTTTAACTCAAATCCTTCGTATTTAGGTTGTATTGGTCACTGTTTCATCAATATATTCTGAGGGCTGATATATTGATGTTCATACTCTTCCTAGATTAGAAGGAAATAGGTCACCTTTAGAGGGTTTATTATGTTTTTCATGCTTTTACTAACCCTATGTTTCTAAAACAATGATCTATTGAAGTGTTTGTGTCCATCTAACAGGTACCCATTTACGCACTCACAGGACTCTCCCTGGTTTCTTTGTTCATTACGTCTACCTTGATAACCTCCTCTATGACCCCCTTGGTCTCTCCCTCTGCCTCTTCCTCTGATATTAGAGTCTCCTTTCTTCTTGTTACTCTCTTCCACCTTAAGAGCTAATTGGTGGCACTTTTGAAAAATAGTTGGAGTCCACAAACTTATCTCTTCTTAGATGTTCCATTTTAGGCCACCCAAGTATCTTTCTACCTTAATAGGTTCCTCTTCTTGAATCTTGGACCTGAGATGTAACTTTTGAAATTCCTCTATATAAGAGGCCACATCCAAATCTTTTTGTTTCAGACCTTGTCTCTTCCTATGAAGTTATATTTCATAGTCCTCTAGCAGATAGTTCTCTTTTACTTTAGTCACCATGGATTTCTAGTTAGCTATAGGTTGTTTACCCATTCTAACTCTTTCATCTTGCAGATACTTCCACCATGTCAATTTTGATCCTCTTAGCCTTGACTTTGCAATCTTGAGTTTTTGTGCCTCTGTAACACCTTCACACTCAAAAAGGTTTTCCATTGCCTCAATCCACTCCATCAATGCCTCAATATCCATTTTCCCACTAAATAGTGGTACACCTTCTAATGCACACCTTTCCACCTAGTGCCTTGATGGCTTTCAAGATTGGTTCTTCATTCAATGGTGGGTCTAGTTCAAGGTTGATATCTTCCTCATCAATTTGCTTTTTACCTCTATCACTACTTTCACCTTCTTTGCCTTTATCTTTGGCTCCATCAACAACTTCTTGTAGTTTTACTCTCATCTCATCTAGGGCTTCTTCAAGGAGTCTATTTTTCTCCTTTTTCCCACCCATCTCCTTAGCTAGCTCTGCATTAGTCACCATATTGATCTCCCCTACTAATTCACCATTATATAGAGACATACACCAACTCTCAAATATTTAACTTTCTCTGATACCAATCTGATGTAATGACAACTATTTCTCACAACCTTACCTTCTTCTAGGGTCTTCCATAGGCCGCTTCTCTAGCCTATTAGGGTCCCTCACAAACCTTAATTCATAATTACTATAATTCGCAATGATGAAATCAACTCAACTGTCAACACACCCCATGGATGTCTTCTTTCATCTTCCACACTAAGTGATCCAATATGATCATGACTAACCTCTAATGGAGAGGAAGGTTTAATACAAGGAAATTGAATCCAATACAATGCCTAATAACTTAGATTGTAATGAAACCCTAGTTGATTCCAAGAACTTCCTTCAAACTAGTCAAAATAGGGCTAAAAGGAATTAGGCCTAATTAGACACCTTTTAGCCCTTAACTCCAAAATCCTCCTAACAAGTGATGTAAGAGCATCCTGTGTGTAAGAGCAATCTTGCATCACCCAAAATATTTTATGGTTTCTTTTCAATAAGGGCTATTTTGTGCAGAGTTACTAGTTTTAGTAAGTTTTCTGTTTGAGCTCAGAATGTTCTATTTTCTTCCCTGGAGGTTCACTTTGATTGTATCATCCTACCAGTAAAGTTTCATTGCTAGATCAAATCTAGTTTTGTAGATATTGGATATTTTCGATATTGGTAGCAGGGTACAGAAACTTTGAACTCAATTTTGAAGGCTTTAGAGGCTCCTAATGGGGTCACAACCTTGGCTACCTTAGCAAGCCCAAGACATGTGTTGTAGAGAACTTCGTGGCATTTCCAAAATGGGGTTACGATGGCCCACCGGGTCAAAGGTTGATGAGTTATGGTCTCCGAAAGTTGCGCTACCTGAACTTGAAAATGTTAAATTTCTTCAAAATTTCTTTTTGGGTTCTGAATTTATTTGGACCTACTCTAATGTAATAAAAATGAATAATAATATCTTAGGGTTGGTTGGCCTCAAACTTTAGTGTTTGATTTATAGAGTCTTCTTGGGCGGTTAAAATTGGCTATATATTGAAGGTCCGTAGGGTTGTCTAGGGTAGTTCTGGGTTATGCAGTTGTGGCTCTAGCTTGCAGATTATTGTAATAAAATTCCCATGTGGTTGTGCATGTTGCATTTCTAAAGGTGCATGTTATATTTTAGAATATTGTAATTTCATTTCATGGTGGATACTAGAAAGCTCATTCTTGTCTTTGCAAATCTTGTTATTCTCAATTTTGTTGTGTGTTTGTGTTAATAAGGGGAGAACCCTTCATCAAAAAGATGGAAAACAAGGTCCATATCCTAACACCCTTTTGGAAGACCTTTAGGATTTATCAGGTTTTACTTCCCCAAACTGTCTGTATAGGGGTTTTCTATAAACAAGCCTAAAATCAAGGGTTTCTCAATTTGTAGTGAACAACCATAAGAATTTGTTCTTTCACCATGAAAGAATCATCACCAGAAATTGTCCTTGTACATGGAGCTTCTCCACACACATATCCTACTCCCCACATGCTCTAATTGAAGCAACCAATGCATTCAATACCTCCTAATGCTTCTGCAACTCACAATGATCCCTAGCCATGTATCTCTGGCTCACCTAGGGCGTCACTGTAAAAATAGATCTTTTTCTTTCCAGGGCCCAACCTCTTGCACCAATAATGTACAAGGATTCATCTTCCAAATCCCAAGGAGCTAGACAAAAGCCACAACGGGAAGAGGAGTTATGACTCCATTAATAAAAGCTACCTAGATCAAACCAACGACAGTGCTAAAACCAAAATAATTTACAAACGCAATGAAATTGAATCAAAATGGCTAGCTATTCACACAAAAAATCAAGGAACTACATCTACTACCTCATGCATGAGTTATAGTGTAGAGTCTAATCCATTAACAAACTTCAAACAAGGAAATACACTGACTATGATAAAAAAATGCTCAAGAACTTGCTTGTTCATTAACCAAATTTTGTCCAACCCTTTACATAGGTCGAGGGAGGCCTTATATAGTTTATCTTATTTTTTTTTCAAATCAATTGTTTCAGACAGTTACATAACCATATGCTCGAAAATGCACTTGAGCAAGAAATGTTGTCAATGACAACATTAACAATCTTGCAAAGTTGTCAACAACTTTTACAAATTTTTCATTCTTGCACTCCAACTTGTTAAACTCACTCTAAAACTTAACCAAATGTATACTTAGGCTTACTAAGCCATGAAATAGGTATCTTACCCTATTCTTGTCTAATTTAGCCCTCTAAAGTACAAATGCACTATTTTGACAACATTTGCAACAATTGGGCAACTTTTCCAAAAGTGGGCAAACTATAACTTTAGGACTATCTAATGACCTACTTAGGCCTCTTAATCATCAAAACATACTCTAGGACTATCTAGCCCTCTTATTTCACTAGTGGCTTGGCTAAGACCACTACAAGCCAAAATTTGACTAGGAACCCTAGGTTACCATGTAGCCTTACCTACGTGCTCCTACACCATAAGTATTTATAAATATTTAAAAATATATATAAATATGTATAACTATGTATAACTATGTATAAATATTTATAAATATGTATATTTATATTTATGAATATGTATAAATATGCATAAATATTTGTAAGTGTGTATAAATGTTTATAAATGCATATAAATTTTTTTGTGTATAAATGTGTACAAATATTTATAAATGTGTATAAATATTTACAAATATGCATAAATATTTATAAATATATTTAAATGTATAAATTTATATAAATATTTATATATGATGTAGCCCAAACCCTTCTAGAATAGTAATTTAGAAAACAAGCACAATAGAAATTCTCTGAACACAAAACTCTTCATTACTATATTTGGTAGTTTTTTTGAGAAAAATAGAAAAAAATAGTTTTTTTTTTCCTTTTTTGGTCATTTTCAAAACTCATCCTATGAATCCCAATTTTTTCCCAAGAAACTCCCCCAACTAAGGCAAGACGAATTGCCAACTAACCCACGAAATCATAAACATGATTTCAGATTTATTGTACAAAAAACAAAAATCTTAAAAATGGAAAAAGAAAATAGTAAAAGCCAATTTTGGTGGCCAAGATGAAATTTATGGCTCCCAAAAAGATGTCAAAATGGCCACCTATCGAGCTAAGGCAATCCAAATAACTCCTCCCAATGCATCTACTTGTAACATTTCAGCAAAAACCCACATCTGAGTCAAAAGTTATGACCCTCAGATGCTCCTGCATCATTCTCCCCTGCTTGAAAAGAACGTAGCTCCTACAAGTTTTGGTCCTTAAATTGCTTCCTTTTAGGCTCATCTAGCTTCTTCAAATCCCATTTTTTAATCCATGTGCTATTTTCTGGTGCCAACCCTTCCCACTGCACAAGATATCAGTTGTAGTCACCTTGGCGAGTTTGGATAGTTTTCTTGTCTACATTATGTGCGACCTTTTCCTTTTTTTTATGGGAACAGTGTGTGTCTAGTCCACCTCATCCTCATTTTCAACAAAGGCATCATCACCATGGAAAGTATATAAATCAGAGATATTAAACATAGGAGAAATATCAAAACCACTGGGGAGCTCTAGCTCATAAGCATTATCATTAATCTTCTTTAGAATCTTGCAGGGACCAATTTTCTTATATTTCAATTTGTGATAAGTCCCGGTAGGAAACCTCTCCTTGCATAGATAAATCATCACTAGATCACCTACACTAAAAACTTGATACCTTCTAGTAGCATCTATGGAAGCTTTGTACCGCTCGTTGTTGTCATGTAACTTCTGTCTTACATCTGCCTACAACTGGGAGAGCTATTCTGCAAAGGCTTCACCATCATTACTGACTTTGTCACCCAAGGGAATTTGTACCAAATAGAGAATACCCTAAGGATTTTGACCATAAATAACTTGAAATGGTGACTTACCAGTTGATCTTTTCACTGAGCTGTTATAAGAAAATTCTTCCTTGGGAAATGCCAAATCCCATTGTTTGGGCTTCCCTCCAGCAATGCATCGCAACAAATTACCCAAACTTTGATTGACCACTTCGGTTTTCCCATCAATTTGTGGATGATAAGTAGTACTAAACTGTAACTTTGTCCCCATATTCTTCCATAAGGTCCTCCAGAAATGACTCAAGAACTTAGTATCCCAATCAAAGGTGATCATTTTTGGAACCCCTGACTATTTTAGAATAGAATAACTCGGGCATCCTAGTGGCATCACTAGTTTTCTTAAATTAATGAAATGAGCCATTTTTGAGAATCTGTCCACAACTACAAAGATAGAGACATTACCTTGTTGTGTATGTGGCAGTCCCAATACAAAATCCATACTCAAGTTTGTCCATGGTCCTACTGGTACTGGCAATGGCATGTACAATCTAATGCTCTAGGAGTGCCCTTTGGCTACTTGACAAATTTGACACCTTTCCACAAACCTGGTGATATCTCACTTCATCTTTAGCCAGTAGTACTTATCTACTACCAAGGCTATTGTTTTATCCTTCCCAAAATGCCCAGCCATACCACTGCTATGAAATTCTCTAATAATATTTTTCTGCATTGAGTCTAAAGGAATGCACAACTATTTTCCCTTGAATAAATAACCATCTTGCATAAGATACTCACATTGAATAGTGTCTGCATTCCCAGGTACTGGATTCTTTAATTGATCAACAACTTCCCAAAAGTCACTATCAAATTCATACAAGTCTTTGATTGCATCAAAGACAACTACTTCTATTTCCATGATGGTCAAAAGAACAACACGCCTTCTCAAGACGTCTGCAATTTGATTATGTTTCCCTGATTTATCCTTCAGAACAAGAGTAAACCCTTAGAGGAAAGAGACCCATTTCGCATGTCTATTATTCAATTTGTTTTGTGTGTTCAGGTATTTTAGAGAAATATAGTTTGTAAACAACACAAATTCTTTGGGTACTCAATAATGCTTCCAATGTCTCAAAGCTTGCACAATTGCATGGAACTCAATATCATATGTAGAATATTTCATTCCCACATCATTCAATTTTTCACTAAAAAAGGCAATGGGCCTACCTTCTTGGCTGAGTACAGCACCAATGCCCACATGTGAGGCATCACAATTCACTTCAAACACTTTATCAAAATCTAGTAAGGCCAATACAGGATCTTCAGTGACCCTCTTCTTTAGATATTGGAAGCTCTCTTTAGCCTCTTTGGTCCATGAAAACTCCCGACCCTTAGTGCAATCTGTCACAGGTGCTACAATGCTGCTAAAACTATGAAAGAATTTTCTATAGAAAGTAGCCAAGCCATGAAAAATTCTCACCTCAGTGATACTACATGGACTGCGCCATTCAAGAATGGCTCAAAATTTCTCTGGATCCATCTTGATACTTTCTGTAGAAATGACAAATCCTAGGAAAACTAGACTTGCTTTCATGAACCTACACTTCTTCAAATTAGCATAGAGTTTCTTTCTTCTTAATACCCCCAATATGATCCTCAAGTGTTGCAGATGTTAATCCCTTCCCTTACTAAAAATCAGCATATCATCAAAATAAACTACTAAAAAATTTCCAATGTAAGGATGCAACACAGTATTCATGAGTCTCATAAAAGTACTAGGTGCATTTGATAAGCCAAAAGGCATAACCTTCCATTCATACAAACCATCCTTGGTCTTGAAAGTAGTTTTCCATTCATCCCCTTCTTGGATTTGGATCTAGTGGTACCCGCTTCACAGATCAATCTTAGTGAAATGTGTTACTCCAACAAGAACATTCATCATATCATCCAAATGAGGGATAGGAAAATGATACCTGATGGTTATCCTATTGATGGCTCAACTGTCTATGCACATCCTCCATGTTCCATCTTTCTTTGGGATTAATAACTCTAGTACAACACACAAGCTCATGTTTTCCTACACTAACCCTTTATGTATGAGCTCAGTTACCTGCTTGTTCATTTTTGTGTGCTATGTCAGACTCATTCTGTAAGCCACTTGGTTGGGAAGAGCCCATCAGGTAGTTCCTCTGGAATAAAATCTGAATATTCTTCCAACACCGCAACTTCTTCTGGCGATATTGTCAAGTCTTCCTCTTTCCCTCTTTGCACTATGTATGCATAACAACACCCTGTTACTTTCATCTCTTTGACAAGTTCCTTTTCAGATAGAATACTTTCATCTTTTCCATCATCCTTGAGAGGTAACAAGATTACCTTAGATCCATCCTTCCAGAAGGTGTAAGTGTTCTTTTCTCCATTATGAGTAACCTTTCTATCATACTGTCAGGGTCGAGCTAAGAGGATATGACATGCATCCATTGGAATAACATCACACCATAACTCATCCTTGTAGACCTTTCCTATGGAAAATTTAACAAGGCACCTCTTATCTACTGTAACTTCATTGCCCTTTTTGAACCATGCAATCCAATAGGGGCAAGGATGTTTTTCACACTGGATATTTAGCTTCTCCACCATTTCTTTAGAAACTGTGTTCTCACAACTACCTCCATCAACAATTACTTGACATACCTTTCCACCAGAGGTACACCTTGTTCACAATATGTTGGTTCTGAGCCATGAATCATCAGCACCTCTCTCCTTTATATCCTCCTTTACTGGAATAATCATTGTCCTCCTCATCATGAGGCTTTCTCTGATGTCCGAAGTCACTTCTTGTTCAAATCCTTCTTTGTCAACCTGGGCTAGGTTCACTCTGGATGGTCCTCCTTAATTTCCATCTTGTATGTTGAAATTGGAACACTCGAAGGCCCTATGTCCTTCTCCACATCTGAAACAAGTGAATGGCTTTCTTTGGCCTTCCCATCCTCTTCCACTATCATAGCCTCTACCACGTTGAAAACCCCTTCCTCATTGTTGATTTGACAGAGTTTGACATGCTTCTTCTTGTCTCTCACTTCCTAGACTGGAACTTGAGCCTCCTCAAAATGGGGTTGATGTACCCCTACGTCCTCCTCTATTCCTTTGGTTGTACTGCCTATTTTGATTTTCTTCAACCTTTAGAGCCAACTGATAGGCATCCTCCAGGAAGTTGATCTGATGCATGCTTAGCTCATCTTGAATAGTGAATTTCAAACCATTCACATACCTTACAGCCATCTATTCATTACTTTCTTGATGTTCTATACGAATGGACAACTTTTAAAATTCATTTGTATAATCTTGCACAGAAGACAAGTTCTGTTTCAAATTATGAAACCTTTGGAAGAGTGTTTGAGCATAATCCATAGGTAAGAATTTTTCTCTCAGCTTTTTCTCCATTTTTCTCCATGTCTTGATTTTATCCTTTCCTTCCTTTGTTCATTCATTTTGAAGATGATCCCACGAGATCATCGTATTTCCCTTTAACTTGGTGCATGAAAACCTCATCTTCTTTTCTTCTGTCATAGACTTCCATTCAAAAACATTTCCCATCTCATTCCACCAATCTATCAATTCCTCTGGCTTAAGACTACCTGCATAGTCTGAAACGTCAACCTTGATCACTTCATATTTTCCCTCTAAGGCTCTGAGCATCCTCTCTTTGAAACTCACTCCTTCTCGTCCTTCTTCTATTTCTTCATCTTCTTGGCTCGCCTCTCCATTAGATTCATCTCCTCTTCTTTGTAATCTTTGATCTTCCAATCGGTTCATGAGTTCTGCTACTTGTCTTTGTAGACTTATCATATCTCTCTGCATTTGGGTAAGACATCTTCCTCTTCCTCTTCGTCTTCCAGCCGTCATCCTGCTCTGATACCAAATGATGTAGCCCAAACCTTTCTAGAACAGTAATTCAGAAAATAAGCATAATAGAAATTCTCATAACTCCAAACTCTTCATTAAAATTCTCCAATCCACTCTACCTCAACAATGAAAAAACTCCAACTTATTACAATTCTGTAAATTACCATATTTGGCAGTTCTTTTAGGAAAAATGGAAAAAACAATAGTTTTTTTTTTTTGATAATTTTCAAAATATCTATAAATCTTTATAAATCTATATAAATCTCTATAAATGTGTATAAATCTATATAAATCTTTATAAATGTCTATAAATTTTTATAAATATGTATAAATCTCTATAAATCTATATAAATCTCTATAAATGTGTATAAATCTCTATAAATGTTTATAAATCTATATAAATCTTTATAAATCTCTATAAATCTTTAGAAATCTATATAAATATTTATAAATGTCTATAAATGTCTATAAATTTTTATAAATATATATAAATCTATATAAATGTGTATAAATCTCTATAAATGTTTATAAATGTTTATAAATATTTATAAATGTATATAAATCTCTATAAATGTGTATAAATCTTTATAAATGTGTATAAATATCTATAAATGTCTATAAATCTTTATAAATGTGTATAAATCTTTATAAATCTATATAAATCTTAATAAATGTGTATAAATCTTTATAAATATGTATAAATGTTTATAAATCTCTATAAATATATATAAATATCTATAAATCTATATAAATCGCTATAAATATGTATAAATCTTTATAATCTCTATAAATGTATATATATCTGTATAAACTTGTATAAATATGTATAAATCTCTATAAATCTGTATAAATGTGTATAAATCTATATAAATCTCTATAAATCTCTATTAAACTTTATAATATGTGTATAAATATCTATAAATCTCTATAAATTTTTATAAATGTGTATAAATTTTTATTAATTTCTATAAATCTCTTTAAATCTCTATAAATGTGTATAAATATTTATAAATCTTTATAAATGTGTATATATCTCTATAAATCTCTATAAATGTGTATAAATCTCTATAAATCTTTATAAATGTCTATAAATCTCTATAAATGTGTAAAAAAATTACAAATCTATATAAATCTCTATAAATTAATATAGAAGTGTATAAATCTCTATAAGTCACTGTAAATCTCTATTAATGTGTATAAATCTCTATAAATGTGTATAAATCTATATAAATCTCTATAAATATATATAAATCTCTATAAATGTTTATAAGTCTTTATAAATATTTATAAATCTCTATAAATTTCTATAAATCTCTATAAATTTTTATAAATGTTTATAAATCTTTAAAAAAATCTTTATAAATGTCTATAAATCTATATAAATATGTATAAATGTCTATAAATCTTTATAAATGTCTATAAATGTCTATAAATATGAATAGATCTTTATAAATTTTTAAAAATCTTTATAAATGTGTATAAATCTCTACAAATCTCTATAAATCTCTATAAATTTATATAAATTTATAAAGATTGTATAAATCTTTATGAAACTTTATAAATCTCTATAAATCTCTATAAATGTGTATAAATTTCTATAAATCTTTATAAATATCTATAAATCTATATAAATTTTTATAAATGTGTATAAATATTTATAAATCTATATAAATTTATATAAATGTGGATAAATCTCTATAAATCTATATAAATGTGTATAAATCTCTATAAATGTCTATAAATCTGTATAAATCTTTGTAAATCTCTAAAAATATGTATAAATTTTTGTAAATTTCTATAAATCTATATAAATTTTTATAAATATGTATAAATCTTTATAAATCTCTATAAATGTGTATATATCTCTATAAATCTCTATAAATGTGTATAAATCTTTATAAAATCTCTATAAATGTTTATAAATCTATATAAATCTCTATAAATGTGTATAAATCTCTATAAATCTCTAAAAAAGTGTATAAATGTCTAAATCTTTATAAAACTTTATAAATATATATAAATATGTATTCATCTCTATAAATGCGTATAAATCTTTATAAATATCTATAAATGTATATAAATCTCTATAAATGTGTATAAATTTGTATAAATTTTTATAAGTCTTTATAAACCTCTATAAATCTCTATAAATTTCTATAAGTCCTTATAAATGTTTATAAATTTCTATAAATCTATACAAATGTCTATAAATATTTATAAATCTCTATAAATATTTATAAATCTCTGTAAATCTATATAAATCTCTATAAATCTCTATAAATCTATATAAATTTGTATAAATCTCTATAAATCTCTATAAATCTATATAAATATGTATAAATCTTTATAAATCTATATAAATCTTTGTAAATCTCTATAAATATGTATAAATCTCTATAAATATGTATAAATCTATATAAATTTTTATAAATCTCTATAAATATTTATAAATTTTTATAAATCTATACAAATGTGTATAAATCTCTATGAATGTATATAAATCTCTACAAATATCTAAAAGTCTTTATAAATCTCTATAAATCTATATAAATCTCTATAAATGTATATATATCTTTATAAATAATTATAAATGTGTATAAATCTTTATAAATGTCTATAGATCTCTATAAATCTCTATAAATGTCTATAAATCTTAATAAATGTCTATAAATCTCTATAAATGTGTATAAATCTCTATAAATGTCTATATATCTCTATAAATGTATATAAATCTTTATAAATTTTTATAAATCTATATAAATGTGTATAAATCTTTTTAAATATGTATAAATCTTTATAAATTTTTATAAATCTATATAAATGTGTATAAATCTCTATAAATGTTTATAAAAATCTATATAAATATCTATAAATCTTTATAAATGTTTATAAATCTCTATAAATCTATATAAATCTTTATAAATCTTTATAAATATCTATAAATCTCTATAAATCTCTATAAATGTGTATAAATCTTTATATATCTCTATAAATATCTATAAATCTCTATTAATGTGTATAAATCTATATAAATCTATATAAATGTGTATAAATTTATATAAATATCGATAAATGTCTATACATCTCTATAAATTTCTATAAATGTGTATAAATCTATATAAAACTCTATAAATCTCTATAAATGTGTATGAATATTTATAAATCTATATAAATCTCTATAAATATTTATATATCTATAGAAATTTCTATTAATGTGTATAAATCTATATAAATATTTATAAATCTCTATAAATCTATATAAATGTGTATAAATATCTATAAATCTTTATAAATCTCTATAAATCTCTATAAATGTATATAAATGTCTATAAATATATATAAATCTTTATAAATCTCTATAAATCTATATATAAATGTGTATAGATATGTATAAATATATATAAATCTCTATAACTGTGTATAAAATGTATAAATATGTATATTTTTTTATAAATGTGTTTAAATGTATATAAATGTGTATAAATGTATATAAATATTTATTAATTTATATAAATTTATATAAATATTCATAAATGTTTATAATTATTTAAAAATGCTTATAAATAGTCATAAATATATGTAAGCATTTGTAAATATTCAAAAATATATATAAATATGTATAACTATGTATAAATATTTAAAAATATATATATTTATATTTATGAATATGTATAAATATGCATAAATATTTGTAAGTGTATAAATGTGTATAAATGCATATAAATATTTTTATGTATCTAAATGTGTACAAATATTTATAAATGTGTATAAATATTTACAAATCTGCATAAATATTTATAAATGTATATAAATATTTATAAATATTTACAAATGTGTATAAATATATATAAATATTTATAACTTTATTTAGATATGTATAAATGTGTATAAATATTTATAAATATGTATAAATGTATATAAATATATAAAAATATGTTTAATTTTTTATATATATTATATAAATATTTGTAAAAGTGTATAAATATGTATAAATATTTATAAATATGTATAAATGCACATATAAATGTGTATAAATATGTATATGTATATAAATATGTATAAATATTCATGAATATGTATAAAAATGTGTATAAATAAAATTAATAATTTATTTTTATTTATTTTTTTAAATATGAAACTTGCATTTCAAACATTGTAATTTAAAATAAAGGTACAAAAGTGTTAAAGAATTAAAAAACATACATTCGTGAAAGATCAAAATCCCTTCTTTGTTGAACCAAGCTCTCACTTTAAGCTTACTCCCTCCTGAAATTGTAATAACGATCTTCTTCCAAAAGAAATATCTTCATTCTATTAATCTTTCATCAAATATTTCTAAAAAATTTGGTTCACAAATCTTCTTCAAAACTAAAACTATTTTACAGAATGAAAATTTCATAACATCTCCCCAAACTTGTTGAATGCATTCAACATCCTCCCAATTTATAGATTTGAGTTTGTCAAATAAGGGTAATTCCCAAATTAGAGAGATTCTTCAATTAATAGTTGTAAGAAATATGTAAAAATAAAATTATAACTCCCTCCATTTAATCAAAATTGAATTATGAAAAAATGAATTATAACTCCTATATCATAAAACTTGCTAAACTTGTCTTTATTCCTCTTTAATTTTTAATGAAAAAAAAATTCAATAAACTTCATCAAAATGTTAAAGTGCATCATATATAGAAAGTGATTTTCAAAATAAATATGGTCGTCAAAATTCATAAATGAACCAAAATGACTCTAAAAGTCATAATAATAATTATTTTTGTCTAAAAGATGTTGCCTACTTGCTACCTATAAATCAAAGTTCTTTCTTACACCTCTTACACTCTCAAATGATCTTTATACAACTATCAATGGTAAGATTCTCTTCCACTTCATTCAATGTGTCATGAACTTCTTTTGCTTTTAACCCATGTGCTCAAGAGATGATATTTGCATTTAAAAATCATTGTTTTAAAATGTGTATTTTATTTATGAAATAGGGTTATGAAAAAAATGTTGCAAGTGGTCATAGTTACAATATAATGCATAGAGCTGATTTCTAATGGCTCTCCTCTACAACTTTCTCTACTGCTTTCCTGCTCTTTTGGTTTTCAAATCTGCTCTTAGTACATGGTGGTTGTCAAGGTGGGATGGCCCCTGCCACACCCCTGCTCTGTCTGAGTCTTCTCCTTATGCTTAGTTCCACAGAATACTCAGTGGCCCCATAAACCTGTGTCCTTATGATTGTTGGGTTGTCGTCTTGCACTCGTCCTTCTCCTTCGGGGGATGCTTCTGCTAACTTTGTGTACGATGGGGAGGGGATTCTTGGGGAGAATGTGGGTTCCACTAGAACGGATCCCAAGTGTGATCTAGCAGACGGGAATATTACACCCCAATAGAAAAGTGCCTGGAAATGTTCTCTTGTGGGCCAGCACACTAAGGAGGTGGTGCAGGCACAACCACAAATCTCCCTGGGGAATGAGGGACCTGAGATTTCTCTCTTAGACTGTGTTGTGGATAACCTCCTCCTTTCACCTCGCTCTAGTGGGTAGGTTATTGGCTTTCAGACACACAATAGACATGGTTAGAAGGTGGGTGACTGCCTGGTGGAAGCTAAAAGCTAGTGCTTGTGTTTCAACCATGTCGGGAGGACTTTCCCTATTCAAGTTTACTTCAAAGGAGGACCTCATGTTCATTCAGTTTGGAAATTGGTGCTATGGAAAGCATAGCCTTCATTCGGTTTGGAAATTGGTGCTATGGAAAGCATAGCTTGACCCTTGCAGAATGGAAGCCAGGTTTTGACCCCAGTGTGGAGCTCCTCAGAATGACCCCTATGTAGGTTAGACTTCAAGGCTTGCCCTTGGAATTTTGGGACAAAAGGGTCTTAAGGTGGATTGGTGACTCCGAACACTATGTGATGACTGATAATACCAATATTCAGAAAACTAGACTTGTGTATGCCAGATTTTGTGTCAATGTAAGCATGGACAAAGTGCTTCCAAAATTTGTTGTCTTAAAGTCCAAATGGGGCAAGTGGACCCATGCTATTGTTTATGAGAATGCCACCCTATTTTTTTAGCATTGCTCTAAACATGGGCATGTCATTTCTAACTGCAAGGTTCCTATGGGGAAGGAGCCTAAACTGAAAGAGAAGATGGATAACCCTAGGCTATCTAATGTGGCTTTGAGATAAAAAAAATTGGCTAGTGTGGAAACTCCCATCACCATTACCACTACGACTGACGGAGGAGCTAGTGTTATAGAAAATGCTGAAACTGTGAAGACGATAGATGTTATCCTTCAGGGTGAGATAGGGATGGAGTTTCCCTTTTGGATGGTATAATGAGCCTATTGGAGTCACCAAAGAACCATGGGAAGCTCAACCCTAGTGTTTCTAGGAACCTTGATTTTGGCCTGGAGGAAGGGGAGCTACCACAGGTGGAAAGCAAGACCATAGAAGACCTTTTCACCATTTTGCAGAAGGAGGACATAGGGAGGTTGAATCTAGGGTCTGTCAAAGTAAGAGTGATGTCAGACCAGGAAGTTAGCAATGTTGAATGCAAGATGGAGGACCCCAAGCTTTGGGGGGATATGTGCCCCTCCCCATCTGGTTTTTCCTTGACCTATGGAGTCATTAAGAAAGATATTATCCCCTCTCCAAGTAGTAGATCAACCCCCAGCTCCCTAATAGAGTTGGAGTTGGGTGATTGGCAGCTGAATAAAAGAAAAGCTTGAGGAACTAAAAAGCCTGATGTAGGAATTGACACTAAACTAGGAAAATTGTCTGAGCGTACCCTCAAAATGAAGGCAATGGCCATGGACATTGCCAATGGGAGGAAACTTACCCTGAAGGCTACTCAAAAACATAAAAGATGAAGTTCCACTCCTGGAACTTACGAGGCCTGAATAGCCCGCAAAAGCAATATGCTCTGAGGCATAGCATTAGTGATCTAAAGATTGATGTACTACTCATCCAAGAATTTAAAATGACAAAACAAAATTTTGCTAATCTTGTTGATCGTCTTTGGTTGGGCACGAGCTTCTTCTACTATGAGGAAAATGGTGCTTCAGAGGGGTCGCTACCCTATAGAACTCGAGTAAGCTATCTATTGATTTTATTGTTGACTCTCCCAGCTTCCTTTTTGTCAGACTTAAGGTCAATAACTTGTCCTAGTATATGGTTAATATCTATGCCCCCAATACGAGATCCAGTCAGGCCACGGTTTGGGAGGAAATCACTAACTTAAGAAACCAATATAGGGATAATATCTATATGATTGCTGGGGACTTTAACACCCCTTTGTTCCCCTCTGAGAAAAAAGGTGGCCTCATGGATTATAGTGACAGTATGCAGGATCTTGTTGAGATTATCAGGTATAATGACCTCTCTGGCCTGGAGCTGTAGGGGAATCCCCTCACCTAGCTGAATAACATAAAGGGACAAAAACTTTTTCAAGTGAGGCTTGATAGGGTGTTGGTTTCTATGGGCTGGGACATGGATCATAACTTAGTTCTCTTGGCCCTCCCTTGCACTATTTCCAATCACGTCATGATGCTACTCAATTGGTCTACTTGCCCTATGCATGGTCTACCCCTTTTTGGTATGAAATAATGTGGCACTCTCATGCTGACTTCAATTAGTGCATATAATCCTGGTAGAATATTCAGGTATGAGGTTCTGCTATGTTTAGGGTTGCTTGTAAATTGGACAACATTTGAAGGGAGGTGAAAAGCTGGAGTAAATACTCCTTTGGGGACATCTTTAAATAGAAGACTGAAATTAAGACTAAGCTGGAACAACTTCAAATGAGTATGGAAAATGAAGACATATCCACATAGGCTCACCTGGAGAAGGAGAGTTGGAGACAAAAATGGAAACAAAACCTAAAAAAGGAGGAAATCTTTTGGAAACAACGATCAAGAATCTAATGGTTAAAGGAGGGAGATAGGAACACCTCTTTCTTCCATAGATCAGCTTACAAGCATAAGAAGAGGAATACTATTAGGTCATTATGGAATGAGAATAATGAGGAGATTAAGGAGGATGAGGAAATCGTAAAATGGACTTCCCGTTATTTCTCTGATGCTTACTCGGGCTTGAGTGTGGTCCACGGTACCACTAGGGACCGGCTCCTTGACTGCATCCCTACTCCCTTGAATGAGTAAGACAATGATCACCTACTTGGAGGAGTCACCAAGAATGAAGTCAATGAAGTGGTATTTTCTATGGGTGCTTACAAGGACCCGTGCCCTAATGGGTTCCATCCTGCTTCCTTCCATGAATTCTGGGACCTGATCAAGTATGACTTGATTAGAGCTACTAGAGACTTCTTTAGGATGGGAAAGCTTTTGAAATCCTTCAACAAAACTTTCATTGTCCTAGTGCCTAAGATCTCTGACCCCAAATTTATATCAGACTTCCCTCCTAAAAGTATTTATAACATAATGTATAAGATCTTTGCTAAAGTTAAGGTCAAGAGAGTTAAACCCCTCCTAGACAGATTCATTAGCCCCTCTCAGAAAGGCTTTGTCTCAGGTAGACAGATATTGGATGTAGTGATCACCACACATGAGGTAATTTATTCAATGGATTGAAGTAAAAACTAGGCATGGCTCTCAAACTGGACATCTCTAAGGCCTGTGACAAAATTGAGTGGAGTTTCTTGTATGTTGTTCTCTATAAGTTGGGATTCAAGGAGAAATTCATCATAATTATCAAGGAAGTGGTGGAAAGTGTTAAGTATTATGTTTTGGCTAATGGCTCCCCTTAGGGAAACTTTAATGCTAAGAAAGGGCTAAGACAAGGTGATCCTCTCTCACTGTACCTTTTTATCATTGTGGTAGGGTACTTGGACGTAACTTTATCTCTCTGGTCCAGGGAGGGCAAATTCAAGGTATTAAACCTGCCTCCTTTGTGCTCGCTAAGGTCCTACAAAAAAATTTTGATGACACTTTCTTATTTGGGGCTTCCTTGGTTATGGAAGCAAGGGCATGGAGGAAACTTATGGATGACTATGCTATAACATCAAGGCAGCATATAAATTACAACAAAAGTAAAATTTACTTCTTCAATATAGACAAGTCTCTCAGTACCAAATAATCTAGATTTCTGAGCTTCCAAACACTTACCTTGGTCTCCCCCTGATGGTTAAGGAGGTTGGCTTATAGTTCTAGAACATAATTCTTGAGAGAATGTAGAAGAAGCTTATTGGGTGGAAGGGTAAGGCCCTTAGTAATGCGGGAAAGCTATAGCTGCTAAAGTCTCTTCTCTCTAGGACCTATCTACTTCCTATCCATGTTTAAGATCTCTACAGGAATGGCTGACAAACTTGAGAAAATTTAAAGGAACTTCCACTGGTCTAGTTTAGAGAAAAAAAAGCCAAAATTAGCTTGGTTAATTGGGAAACCATTTGCCTACCCAAACCTCTAGGGGGCTTGGGCATTAGAAAGATTTCAAGTTTAAACAAAGCTCTACTTGGTAAGCTGGGATGCGTCCTCTCTAATCACCAGATGGATTGGTGCAGGATCATGAGGGCTAAATTTTATAAGCACTCAACCTTCTTTGATTTTCTTAATGATAATAACCTCCCCCCAAGCTCCAAAATTTGGAACAATATTATCAAATGTCAAGGTTTGCTACAGGAAAGATGAAAATGGCAGCTGGGTAAAGGGAACACAATTAGGTTCTGGGAGGATACCTGATATGATGTGAAACCCCTAGACTGGGGAACCCTTGGTTGTTTGAGAAGGAACCTCACTACTCAATTTAGCCAAGGAGTCATAGATTTTATTTCACTAGCCATGCGATGGAAGAGACTGGATGAGGGTTGGGACATCCAACCACACCTGAAAAGGCAAGCTAGGAATTTGCAAGAAATTATTGAAGACATCTGGATCCCTATGTTTACATGTGAGGATAAGATGATCTATAATAAATTCCACTTTGGAGCGTTCACTATTAGGTCTACCTATAACTGTTTGGTGAGGGCCGAGAGCAACTTGAGGTGCTGGAAGTTTGTTTGGATCAGCCAGCTTGTCCCAAAAATTAATTTCTTTTGGTGGACGGTTGTCCATGGGAAAATCCTCACCATGGACAACCCCAAAATGTGCGGGTTCCAACTGGTTAACTAGTGTATGATATGCAAGCAACACAAGGAAAGTATTGATCATCTCTTTATTCATTACCCTTTTTCTAATGGTGTATAGGCCAAAATTATAGACAGATTCAGTTTATCTTGGGTTTTCATGGAGGATCTGCAATAGTTTGTTAGCAATTAGGGTTATCCTTTAGCCCACCCCCTGCTTAGAATGCTTTGGAAAATGACCCTCCACACCTTTGTTGCAAATCTGGAAGGAGAGGAACAACCGCATTTTCAAAGATGCGAGATGGGTGTGGAAATTGTGGTTAGAATTGTTGAGAAGATGTTGCTGGAAAACATCTATGTTTGCAAATGGAAGACCCCTATCAGCCCCCCTGTGGGGATGGACTCCTAAGTGGCACACAGTTGGAACTTGCTAGATTCTTGCCTTGAATTTGACAACTCCAAAAAGTTGAAAAGATTTGAGACCAAATGGCTGCCTCCACCTCCCGGCTGGTTAAAATTGAACTTTGATGGTGCAGCTCATGTCGGGATGGTTGTGGGTGGGAGCATCATCAGTATTAGTGAAGGAAGATTGGTGCATGCCTATAATGACAACTTCAACTTGGCCACTAGTAATGTGGCTGAGGCCCTAACCCTCTTCTAGGGGATGAAGTATGCAACTTCTTTGGGTGTTAGTAGGCTCATAATTAAAGGAGATTCGATGCTCATAACTGAAACCCTAAAAGGTACTATGGCAGCAAGTTGGAAAATAAGTAGCATCATCATGAATGCATGCCTCCTGATAACTAGATTGGAGGACTATGTGATTTAGCACACCTACAGGGAAGGTAATGTTGTGGCTGACTCTTTGGTTGCTGATGGTTTGGGAAGGAAGAGAATGTGTTGTTGGAGGGATGTGAAACCCCTACCAGAGAAAAAAAAATCCCTCATTGGGAGAGAACACAACAAATTTTCTCAATGATTGGCTCTTTATGCTTTGTTGGCGAATGTATGCCACTAACTGCAACTGGGTTTGGGCAGGAAATTTGAATTTTAAATCCTTGATGGACAAAAGCAATGTTAGGATCTACAAGGTTCTTAGCCAATAGGGCACCAGATTTAATGAGGATTGTATGTCTCATCATGAGATGGTCACCAAGAGAAAGTGTGCTCTAAAGGATATTATGAAACCATGCTTTAATAAGATTGATAAGCAGTGATTTTTTTAGTGGCTAATATTTGCCAATTGGCTAATTTTTTAAATTTGAGAATCCAAATTTGGCTAATAATTCAAGATTTAAGGTGACCTAAATCGCCAAACTTTTACAAAATTTTATTTTAGAAATATTTAAATCACCAAATAATTTATTTTATTAAAAATTTGAAC
>MU226094.1:1107078-1118625 GCA_018584345.1 Thuja plicata
TATATATATATATATATATATATATATGCAAGATAAATTTCCTCAATCAAGATCTCGCAATTAACATAGATGATATTTGATGAAGGAGGGCTAATCCCGTACATGGAGGCTATGATGGGCTCAGATGGAAACCTGTCACTCCAATTTGTGAACAACTGGACATAAAGGAGGGTCACCATGGGTGGTATCTCCTTCGAGATCAATGATGAAGTGATTGCTCAGGCCACAGGTCTATCGACTAAGGGATGAAAATGGAAAGAGACTACCAAAATCATGAATGAAACTAGCCTCAAGCATTTCTTCAGAAAGAATGAGGTGTCGGTCAGGAATCATGGTGGCTATGACAGAGAAACACTCCCTCAGCCATGGGGCCAGGTTTATCTATCTTTAATGAGATACTTCATGCTTAAAGGTAGATTTGGAGTGTTTTACTTTTACCATTTCCCTCTACTCAACCATCTCTGCCATAGGGATTTGATCTCGTTCCAGTTTTATTTCCTCCACTCATTGGAAACCAATGTGCATAAAATTTAGGATTATTGTGAGAAGAATAAGAACTACTCCATCCTTCACCAGGGTCTCATCCTCAGGTTCTACGATTTCCACCTTGCTCTCTGTCCTCTGAGAGCTATTTCTGTTCAGGGAATTCCCACATCGCTTAGCCAAGCTAACCCTAAGACTCTACACCATTCCACTTCTACCTCTCCTTCAGCTTCCAAGATTGCTCAAAAGAACAAGAAAGCTCTTCTTGGCACTCCAACTACGGCCAAAAAGGCTAAAACTGAGCATTGCATTGATTTGGATTGGTCTGATACTTAACATGGTGAAATGCCCTGTAGATCCCATAGAATTGCCACCAAGCCCAGAATTAAGGAGAAGGCCACTAGGAAAAGGTATATTGAGAAAGATGATGAGTCTGAATTTGAGGACAAAGAGTATTCTAGGAGTGAGAGTAAAGGGAATATTTCCAACAAGGTGTCAACACATGTCTTAGATAGATGTAACACTGGCAACTCCGGTTGGAAAAAGAACCCCAAAACTAAGTGCCCTACCATCACCTCTATAATGGGGGATAAGGCTAAATAGACTAAGGAAGAGGAAAGACTGGGGAAGCCCTATGTGGGTTGCGAGGCAATGTGTGATGATATCAAAAACCTCAGGGATGAATTCAAGGTGCTTGATAGCAGCTACAACATACTGCCAGAGTTCGCGGTCAAGGTGATGCACTCATCTGCCACTACCCTTTGCCTCCTGCAACAGAATAAGGGTATGACTCTGGATACAACCAAGGATGGGTCGAGGAATATTTTCTAATTCCTTGTTGATAATTGGACATGAGTGCTTACTCATCGCCATAGCGAGAAATAGTTGGGCTTACTAGAGGGGTCGTGTGGTGTCTTGGGGTGGTAGCCCCAATATGGGGTTTTTTGTTTTATGTTTAAATTAATATGGTTTTATCCCTCTAGGCTTGTTATTTAAAACTTTTACTGTTACTGATACTCTCGGTTGGTTAGCCCTATGGGTTGATTTTGATATTAGTATGGTTAAGTACTTTATCCGCAAGGCTACTTTTTATTTTTCTATGCTGGGGAGAAACTTTTTGTATCCCTATGGTTGCCTATTGTTTTTTATGTTAAAGATGGGGATCGGCTGATGGTGCTATGATTGTGTTGTGGATGGTCACTTTTTCTCTTTTGGTGAATGGGTTTGTTTGAGGCTCTGCCTCCTGTACTTTCGGGTCAGCCCCCTTGTTCTTGGCTTCTTTAATATCAAAAATAATAATTACAATAGAGAATTTTGGAGACAACATTTAAAAACAATTCACAAATTGGTCATGTACAAAACCATCAATTAAACATGTAGTCAGATAGGTCCTAAAGCCTACTTGTTACTTCAGGAGTAAGGACACATAATTTTTTATCCAACACATACTCAATTGGCCCCAATGAACATCCACACACTTCATATATTAATTGACACATAGTGCAGTTGTTTTTTTAATGCAAAACGTCATTATAGATTGTGAATCCTCACAATGATGATTCTATTAATTCTTATAGACTTAAGCTTGGCTTTTTCAACTCTAGAATCATACGTTTCTTGCACTCTCTCATCCTGAATGATGGATCACAGAGTGTGATCTGAAACGTTAATGCTAAAAATGTGTACACAATCAAATCCAGAAGCAAATAATTGATTCAAATGTATTGTGTAAATTTGATAATGTTGACATCATACATGGCTCAACATTACTTCCAAATCATAAGCCATAAAACATTATTGCGATGAAATACTACACAAAACAAGTTACTAATGTATGCATAATGTCTAAGTAACGGACCTCAGGAACATACCACAAACACTTCCAGATCACCTTCAGTAGCTAGAATAAATGTATGATGATATTATTAACATTCTACAAGAGAGCTATCCACATAGCTTACCCTTGTCCTAAAATTCAAATGCTAAGACATGCCATGTTAGAAGTAGATAAAATTATTTTAGCTACGAGATAGTTGAAATCAAGTACACTGACGTTTAATTCTCACTAACTCCTTTGACATCAATGACAACACTCAAGATAAATAGAAACTTGTGGAGAATGTTTTCTTGAATTTATGGATGCAACAACATACAATGCATGTCTTAAGTAAAGAAGGATACTTTCAAGGAATGTAGACAAAAATATTCAAAAGCGAGCTCTCTTCTACATATATTTTCTATAAAAGTTTTTTTCCAAAATATTCTAATAGAAACAAAATCAAAGCAAGCATATGCAATAGCTTACAACAACCTACAACACAATGGTAAAGTTGTGAGCCTCTAATCTGGGAGGTCTTGGGTTTGAGTCTACTTAATCTTAACAAATAATAATAATTAAATCAATAAAATAATAATAATTAGAATCTTGGCTTCATCCCATTACCCATATAAAAAAAAAAAAAAAAACAAACAAAATCAAAGCAAGCATATAATATCCTCCAAAGAACATATCAAGGAATGACTAATGTAATAGGTAAATATTGTAAATATTGAGAAAGGATTCTAAATTTGTAGATTCAATTTTCACAAAAATGTTTGGCTTTGTCAATCAAATAGATCTCATGGTGAGACTCTTGAAGAAAAAAAAGGTAAAAAAGATTACAAGTTGCCTATCCACAAAGTTTGAATTAATTGTTGAGGTTATAAAGAGTGTCTTGCCCCGATTCAGTCCTACCAACCTTATGTACTTCACTATGAGCACTATCAACCTTGTATTGGTCCCTTCAAATTGATCAGTGATGATACCATTAACTCCTCCATTACTTACCCATGTGATGATACTCAATGCGACATTCTCTCTCCAATACTCCTCAACTCATGCCTTTGAGTTTCTTTTTCCTTCTTGGCTATTTATATAGGTTACCTGACCATGTTGGTGGTTCGTTCCCTATTGTTTTATAATTTTCTTTTTGTTCTTCTCCTTAGTGGGGTTTCTTTAGGATTCTCCTAGGATCCTCTTTATAAACAGATGTACTCTTGAATCACATTGACCTAATTTTAGCCATCCCTAGACACTAATTTATTTTCTTTAATAAAAGTTTAAACTAAGTAAAATAGCCATAAGAGTTGTAACAAGATGAATTTTATAATGTTTTCTAATAGTTTTCAAAGAACAAGTGAATCATAATTAATAGTTTAAATTAAATATTATTACTTACCCTAATAATGCTACAAGAAATCTAACTTTTATGGTTCCCAATGATGTAAGAGAATGAAAGGATCAATATTTGCTATGGTTGTTGCATGTCAAGAGTAGAAAATACTGATTCAATGTATCTTTAAAAAGGGAGAACCAAATGAACTACAAATTATGTTTTCCTCCATCAGAGAGTTTGATGCTAGCATGGGGTTTGTGTTTGCCATTAGGGAAGGAAGTGTGGAAATTTACCCCATCCAAGTGTTCATCTACTTGAATCCATCCATTCCTCCATTAATGATTACACATGCATCCTATTATTGCCATCATTCTTCATATGATCTCACAGTTTTGATTGTAAACTATATGAGAGTATAAATTATGGTAGTTGTTATGGACGTTGTGAGATCTTTTAATAAATACCAACTCTCAACTATATATTAATCCCTGAAACTATCATATTGTGAATGTATGACCAATTGTACAATTTAGGTCTGTGTGAATGTGCATACAACCATTGCAAATTTGAACGCAAAAGATAAAGTGGGCTAATATACATATAGTCGTAAGAGTTAAGGATTAAGTGGGACAATATTATATTTGCAATAGGTGAGTGTTTGTTGAAGCTATAGATTTTCATGATTTTCTAATCTCATTAATTAATTGCTTCTGTTGTAGCCAACTCATTTTTTTGTTGATTAGCATTGATACTTAAGTAGTCAGAGAGTACACTACATAATTCATCATAGTTTAGTGTCTACTTCCTTAATCTAAAGTGACTGCACATGTTGTTGTTCCATGTGTATAACCATGGAAAACCAGCCCCTAACTATGATGTTTACAGCTAAGAAGAAGAATGAACAATGTGAAAAAGAATGAGATATCAAGGAAAGAGCATTGAAGTAACATGAAAGACAACAACAATATGACCAACAACCATCCCTAGTGCCGCCACATTGATTTATTTACACTAAATAGGCCTTCCATCAATGTCCCAACACCCACACTAGCATTCCATTTACCCAAGAATGACACGCTAGCATAAGTGTAAATGAAATTTAGATACTCAAGTTTAAAATAAGAAATTAATAAGGAAATAATATTCAAATCAATATTTGTAAAAATCAACAAAATTTTCCCCTATCCATGGCGTATTGAAAACTGAATTAATTAATTAGCAGCTCCTTGGAAATCTCCTCTAAAGAGTTTCCCACAGTTGAATTCTAAAGTGAGCAGTTAGGGGAAATCCCTTTAGCCCACTCTTTCTCTGGACAGTTAGTCAAAGATGACTCTTGCTTTTGGGGGTTAAGGTCTATTTATGAGGTTTAGGTAGTGTAATAGACCAGCTGATTTTGTAGCCAATTCTAGAATAAATCACTTGCCTTTCTTAGCGAGGATTGACAAGCCTGGCAAATGGGTGAATCTCTCATCTATTCTCCTATTTGTGATCTTCAAACCCATGCCACTATGTTTTTATATCTCATGAGCGAGGACCCTAATGAAACTCTCAATTTACCAATTAAATAATTAAGTAAATTTTGTTTTTGTTATTTCATGCCAAATATCATGTGCAGATACTACATACATGACACCTAAAAATTCAATCATAAAAAAAATAAGATTATTATAAAAAATTGTTTTTTTTCTTTTTTCTATGAGGGTTTTAAAATCAAAGGCCTAATGATAAAATAGTGTGTGTTATCATAATGGAGCACAAACTAGTATTTTGGAACAACTCAATGTGTTAAACTTAAATCCTTCTAAGGCTATAGAGTATAAGAAAACTGTCATTAATATTTAGAATGTGTAATTCTAACACTATCCATTTCTTCTAAAAGACAGAAAGCATGACATCATTTAGTGAGACAAAAGAGGGATGATGATGACAATTTTCTGTTTGGAGCTAATGCTACCTTAGTTCTAAATTGGCAAGTATGTGTAGCGTTGAAAATTGCATACCCATTTGCAATTTTACCTATTCTTTTTTAGCCACTTTAGTGTCCATTCCCCTAGTATTTGTGTAGGTCCATTTCAGCCCTTGCATCATCATTTTCCCTCTTAGGATGCTTGGGGCCTTTTTTAGCAACTATCTTTTAGCATCACTTATGCATTGACCACATGTTTGTCTCGTCCCTTGTAATTTTTTAGTACAAGTTTTCTTGACACTAGCACACTGCACGGACATCCACATGCCATGCATGCATCCCACAACATCTTAGCATTCTAATGTCAATTCTAGGCATTTCAACACTTGTCACCTACCTAGGTCGGTGAAAACAACTTGCAATCTTCTAGAACAACCTCAAAGCCTCTTTTTCCCTCTTCTCTCTTTTAAATTCATCTCTCCACTCTATTTAATCTTTCTCTTGAAATTTCTACACACAATCTCTAGCACTCTCTTGGCTTTCACAACTTTCCCTTGTCCTCTTTCCCTTGCTTGCTACAATAGTCTCTAGTTTGCTACAATACTCTCAAAGTTTGAAGTTTGAACAAACCTTAGCTTTGGCTTTCATTTATAGTAAATTTAAGGATGAATCCACCCAATGTTCATCATTGAGCATTTTGCAGGTTTTACATCATTTGAAGCTTCAACAAACTAGGATTTGAAAGAAGGAAAATCATATCAGCTAGGTTTTGCAGTTTATTTCCAGGTGGAAGACATATTGCTTCAGATTTGAATATTTAATTGCCATATTTTCATAATACCTTGAACGGCTAGGGTTTGGACATTAAACGAAGGAGATTTGTGTCCAGATTTGAGAATATATCATTGCAGCTCGACTAGGGCTTATTCACCTTCATTTTTGCATCATTTTGCAAGAGAAAAGAAAGATTTAGGTGGCTAATCAGATTTGAGTTTTTGTGAAAGGTCTATATTTAATTCCATTGGAGTCATTTTGATGTTTATCATGAATTAGGTATTGCCCCAATTTGAGTGCCCACTTGAGAGGAGCAATTTGGCATTTTAAAAGGACATTTCTTCATTGTCTAGGCTTTCCTTTAACCCTAACTCATAAGAGCCCTTGGAGAAGATCTGAAGGCCATGTTTGGAGCAGCATTCTTGTTGGTTTTTGTTCACTTTGCATTAGGGTCTCATGCCCTAAACTTGGCACGACATCTAGGAGGACGATTTCAACATTTGTTCTTCATTTTCTGTGATATGGCATGTGTAATTCCTAGGGCATTAATCTAATTTTGGGACTTTAGTGGCATGATTTTCATGTTGGCCCATGTTTGGATTTTCTTTCAGACTTCTATATTTTGACTTATGACAGCAGAGTTATCATCAAAATTTTACACTTGTGTACATTTATTGTCCATATATTGTGTATCTCATGTTGTATTTCATCTCTGATATCAGGCAAACCATTTGGTATAATAATTTGATGTATTTGATATTATTTATTGGCTATAATAAGTGTCTGATCAGTCTAAAAATAAAAAAGACAATCAGCAATAAGGGCAGGAATCAGAAGTTAAAAATCTGAATTTTAGATAATACCCTATTGGAGATGTTACAACAGTATAGTGTTTGACAAAGTAAAGGAATTCATTGTGTAAATTGGAGGTGGGATATTACAGTCCTTGGTTCTAGAAGTGCTCTTTATCCTTGATCGTGGCCCTTAATCTGCAATATGTTGAAGGTTGTTCAAGTCATGGTGTGAGCACCTAGTTAATGGCATAGTCTTCTATTATCTTGTTGTTGTGTATGTTAGACTGTTTCATCTCAGACCTCATTACTATTGTTCATACAGTGGAGATTGGGTATGTTGTGAAGCACTTAATTTGTGGGATATCCTATCCTTTATCTACTATTCATTTTTGTTCTTCATTGCAGAAAATTATTGTACTCAAACTCAAGTGTGAATGCTAGAAATATGATACTTTGCTTTGTCATTTTCGGTGTATGTCTTGAGCTTATAAATGTTTAAGGCATTGAATTTAAAGAAATCAAAATCTTTCATGAACTATTTCAGTCTGAACTCTTCAAATGTAATTCATACAAACTATTTGACAAAATTAGTTAACTACAGCAGAAAGTCTCCTATTATTGTATGCATGTAAATTATTTGACATAATGCCTGAATATGACATTCATGCAAGTTTTTTTTTTTTTTTTTACTAAATTACTCAGTGGAGAGGAATGCAAAAAAATTGGTGCATATTGAGAGGTGTTCTTACACATTTGAGGACAGAGAACTAATGGAAACAACTAGAGCCAAAACAAATAAAATTGCTTGGCTCAACACAAGGACACACAAGGAACAACTCCTACAAGAAAGGGTAGTAGTGGAGGTAATTGTGGCCAATAAATAGAGGTATTGTTTTAGAAAACAAGTAGAATGACAGGCCAGATGAAATCTAATAATAAAATAACAAGGAAAACTCCTCAACAAAGCATTCACAAGTGAAGAATGCTATAACTAATGTAGCTACACCAAAACATGTTCCCAATATCTGCAATGTCCCCTCCAAGGTCACAAGGGAATTAAATTAATTAATTAATTAATACTATTATTCAAGGAGGGCCCAGTGAATTCAAAATAAAATATTAATTAGGGCCACTTCATTAAGTTTCCCTCCTAAGAACCCATTTGAATTCAAAATGTTTTTTGAGGGAAAGGTCAATTAAGATAGTATAAAAGGAGATATTTTGAAAGCAATTAATCATGGAAGTTTTGAATTCTCTTGTCTATTGATATAAACATTGAAGCTGAAGAAAACACAATTGTAGAGGTAAATTAACCAGCCCAATTTGCTATTGATCTAGGTAAATTTGTGAACTCTCCAATTGGAGATGAATTTGCAACTTGAAGAAGCATAGAAGATTTGGCCAAAAGAAGGGTTGAGCCATCTAGAGTAAACTATCAATCTTGAACTGTCAGTGAGCCATTGTGATTGAGTTGATTGCCACTACAAGTTGTCGATTACAAGGAATCATTGATATACACAAGAACTATTACAGGGGTGCTGGATCTCATACTAGTCCATTATGTTAATGTTTGTAGCTTCGTTCAAATAACTGATGAAATCAAATGGACAAGTGAACATTTGATATCTATCCTTTTCATATATACTGATCTATGTATTTGCCTTGAGCATATTAATCATAACATGATTATGAATAATCATGTATATATATTTAATGATATATATGGATATATATACACGATTATGGTCATTATATAAATCGTGTAATTTTTAAGATAATTATATTTGTCATTGCAAACAACTGATCTTTTATGTTATTGATCAAATGGATCGATCATGCCTTGGATCGACCAAGAGCAATTGATTATGTGAATCAACTAATGTATTGAATCTGATTGTAAATCGATTAAAGTGAACCTATTATCATAAATTGATTAATGTGATCGATTAATATTAAGGCAGATTGATTAATAAGAATCGATTAACAGAATTGATCATATACTAATCTGTGTTATTGCAAATCAATATACACGCGGATTAAGAGAAATCGATCAAGACTTATCAAAGATTATAATATCGATTAAGTAATCGATTGTTTGTGAATCGATTCATTATGTGATTCGATATGTAACAAAATGATGTTATTGGCAGTTTACTATAACACAACCGTTCTCTTGAAGGGGAGCATGCCTCTTCAAAGGGTCATGTCTCTTTGAAGACATGCCTCCCAAGATGGTAACATTTGGTTGTGAATTGAGTGCATATTGTCTGTGTCTTGTGCAATGAGACAAATAAAGGAGTCAGTCTGTAACTACGAGTTGGCAGCAATACAATTCATGTTGGCCAGCTATCACAAGAGCATTTGCTATATAGTTGGTGGTATAAACTATTTGAAATCTCCAACTTTATAATCGCAAATATGAGAAGTCGATTGTTGGCAAAAATGTAAACATATACATGCCAACATGAACTATTCTGTGGCTGCCACAACAAAGTCAATTCCAGGCACATTGGATAAGTCATTGATTTGGACTCAGTAGTGGCCATAAATCCATTGGAAAATCGTGGCATTCCATATACTTGTGGTGATTGTTCATTTTCACATACGGTGCAAACTCTTTGTAGTTGACAACAATGTGATCCAAGGTAGACAACTACTCAGTGAATGGTCAAAGCGTCACCAGTAGTACTGTTGTGACAAGAACCGAAGTGTCAACCCAAACATCATTGAGCTCCCTTCAATCCAAGAATGTTGAGTTCATCTTTCTGCGACTCCAAACGCAAAAATATCATTATAGAATAGGTGCAATATTTTGAATCTCGGGAGATGTCATTTTGTGTATTCAAATTCTAAATTGAGATAAGTTTTAGTGTTGAAGAAATTTATTGTTCAAAATTCCTTGTTGGTTTGCTTGCTATTTGTTAGTCCCTGCCCTTTAAGGCGGGGACTAATGTTTTTGGGCTTCTGTTTTGCAATAGTCAGTGCCCTGGGTTGTCGTGCAAATCGTTGAGCATTCATTTTATACTATGATTTGTATATTTCTTCCTATTAAACTGTATTTTCCTTGCGTAATTCCTATTTCCTGATTGGTGTACCTGATTTTCTCCGGCGATATTTTTAATTTCATCTACAGAAATGGTGCAAAAAGTTTGGGACTGGTGGCAATGATTTTAACCCATGGCAAGCGATAGACAGTGCACTCAGCGATATGTTTATACATTCACATATCTGATTCCAGGGTCCCAGTGGCGTTCGACAGATTGCTAGACGTGTGCTTTGCATGTAGGGTTTTCATCGAGGACATCGACGCTTTCTTCTTTATAACTGTCTTAAACTCCAGCATTATAACATAAGTGGCATTGCAGCAGAGAGAACACGATGATCCTCTTTTAGTCGCCGTCCGTTCTTACCGTTTTTCTATTTCTTTTTTTGGCTGCATTCGCAGTAGCTTGGAGTTTCAAAATTGATCTCGTAATCTGAAAACCCATCTGCAAACAATTTTGGAAATTTTTTGGGTATTTCCTATATTGTGTTATATATTCAGTAAATCTTAAACATGGTTTTCGATGATGATTGTAGGTATCTGCTACAGGTTGCCTTGTTATGGTGAGAATGATTTGAACTCGTGCGATGCTCTTACGAGTGCCTCTATTTGCAATTTAAGGAGTTCTTAGTGTCTCTCAGTGCAAACAACCAAATTTGATCCTAGGTCATTGCCATTATTTGATAACTATTTCGACTGGCAGTCATGTTACCGAGCAGGGTAGGGCCTTGAGGCCTGGATGTTGTGGGATCACTTGCCATGGAATCCACTTAAATATTTTTTCCCTTATAAGAGAATTCTTAAACATTTTTCCCCTTATAAGAGAATTTCGGAAATAGGTCTTTGTAGTTTACTAAGGTTCTTTAATATCATTTCATTATCAATGTGCTCATACAAACATGTGCACAGGTAGGGTTTCATACATCCTCCATCCACAGATAAAGGGACTCTTCAGACTCCATATATGGGCATTCCCTAAGGTTCTCTCTGTTTCTGTTTCACTTTTCATTCACATTGCTTAATTTGACCAGATTTACCAATTGTCAATAATTTTGAGAGAAAACCCTTGGTAACCTCCTGGTGGCATTCTTCCGCAACTCAGACTGTGTTCGGTAGATCCTGACACATGGTCCTCCTATCATTGCGCAACTCTAGGTGTTGCAGGTACATACATATTTCTGAACATATAAATAACATTCTACAAAAAAGCATTCTATTGTAAAGCCTAAAATTGAGCCTGGTCCAACTTTTGTCATTTTCGCAGGAACCACATCAGTAGCATCCACTCCAGTCCGGGTCCCTCCTCTAGTTACAACATTAATAGTGGGTCTTGTATCTTCATTATTTAGTCTAGGTTAAGAATTGACCAAGTTTGCTGCTTGTTGTCTTGCC
>MU226094.1:1122335-1135794 GCA_018584345.1 Thuja plicata
AAGTGTTAATCTTTTGAAGTCTACAAGTTGGAAATCATTGAAAATTTTTACATGTGTCCCATGACTGGGCGGATTCCGCCCAGTCATAGGACTGATTGTCCTATATGCTGAGAATTTCCGCTCCCTAATGGAGCCTTGGAGAGAGATGTTTACTCCTTGGGCAGAATGGTTTAGGTATCAAAGGGATAAGGATCTCAGTCCAAGGAGGGAAGCTTTCCTTCTCCTCCTTGGGCGGAATTGTCCCATGGATGGGACAATTCTGCCCTCACCCTTTATGCCTCTCCTCCATGCAAGTCGGCCCCCTAAACAAAATCAGAATTGAGACCAATGCAAGTCATCCCCCAAAAACCAAGCAAACAAATTAATTAAATGCAAGTCGGCCTTAAAGAGGAACATTAAATGATTTATTTTGTGTTAAAGGCAAGTGCAAGTCGGCCTCCTTGAGGATAAGGTGCGAAATTCATATAAAGGGGAAGGGATTAAAGGTCATTTAATCACCATTATACATGTGATTTTCCTTCCAAACAGCAGAGCAGTTCAAAATCATAACAGATTTTATAAGAGCTAAACCAGCATTAAGGAAGTGTTTTTCTGATCCATTTTCGATAGTTCTTGAAAGGGGAAGGCTAATTTAAACATTCTGTAAAGAACAGCAGTTGACATTCATCCCAAATCTCAGAATTTGCAGGCAAGATACAGGTATGATGAAATCAGAATTTTGTAGGTGACAAGTATGGGGGTAGATGTTAAAGACTAGGGGATTGCCTTCCAAAATCGATTTATTTCCCTTCCATAATGGATATTTCCTAAACTTCAAGCATCAGATATATTAAATCATAGGAAATAATCAGTTTTTTTTAAATCATGCTTTAAATCTGGAAGTGGTATTTTAGGCAGGGTAATTAGATGTCCCATGGTCTCCCGGGCAAGCTGCGTGGTGGTGTACTTTCTTGTTGAATTCTGGAAATCAAAACATAGTAAATAAATCAGATTCAAATCACATGGTTTAATTAACAAGTCTGGTTCACAAGTTGTTTCCCAGAATTCTGGGCATGAATAAACTTTGATAATATTGGATACTTGCAGGTTGAGGGCTGATGGAGCCGGCATCAGGAAAGGCACAAAGGCAAGCTCAATTGAAGAAAGACACTGAGGACATGATGCCAAAGACTGTTTTCCCATCCAAGTGGAAGAAGATTGGAGACACGAACTTGGGACCAGTCAACATGGTCCGGATGAGGAATAGGATTACAAGGGGGAACCCATCGGTACTAGCCAAGAAGATGACTAAGAATGGAATTACACAAGCTACAGCTTTCCCTCCCCACTCTACCATGTCCAGAACTTATTCTTGAATGTGCCATGCATTATGACCACCAGACCAAGACAATTTATTATGGAGATGGATCGGAGAGGAAGGTGCTCGTCTGCCTGAGTGACCGGGTCATTGAGGAAGTGTTCAGCATACCACATCACAGAGTCAACGTCGTTATGACTAGAGATCAAGCACACAAGCATAACACTAACAATATTAACCATTATTCAGCCCTCTTGTGTGAAGAATGGTTGAAGGAACCAAGAAAGAGACATTCAAATCTGCCAAGGTTTACAAGGACAGACATAAAAGAGGAGTATGATGACCTAATCTTGATGCTGAGCCGAATTATGGGGATCCCACAGGCAGGGGTGCTTGAGCCATGGATGTTCTACTTCATTGAAAAGATTTCGAATGAGGGTGTCATGTTCGATTGGGCTCAACTAATAAGCAAGAACTTGGATCTCCAGTTGAGATTGGTGCACAATTCTAAGACTTTCTACATAGGATCCTACCACTTCTACATGATTGCAGACATGTTTCAATATCTGGGGTTGAAGGCTTTGGGCGATGTGGGCAAGGAACCTAGACAGTACTTGGTGCATGAATGCTATCCCCAACTCCATCTCCATCACAACGAACACTTTAAGATATTCTACGATGCCTTCGCAAAGAAAACAGTGAGAACACTACAGGGGCTCCCCAAAAGAGGCTATCCTTGGAGGTAGAGAAATTGATCAAGAAATACGGATGGTGGTATATCTAGTTCGAAAAGTTCACATACATCCGGATAGTGGGAAGCACTTGCTGTCCAAAGAAGCTACCTAGATATCCACCCAACAAATTAGTAGTGATGGAGGTAGCAAGGTAGTTGGGTCACTTTGATAAGGTGGAGAAGCTCAAGCACAGGCAGGGGGTTACTTTTCCACTTTAGGCAGGGGCTGATAGTTGCAATTCTTTGGCAACTATGGCAGTGGTAGACGAGGAATTGAAATTCTATTCTTTGGTTCTTTATGAGGGAAGGCAAAGTTTTGATCCCAATGGGCAAATTCAAATGGCATATGGGAGTCCCTATAAGCATATACACCACATTGAGGACTATTGGGCCAATGCAGCCGATGACCTTGAAGTAAGGAAGAGAGCCTTCTCAAGGTTGACGGTTGACATGATGAGAAAATATAGATGGAAGCAGCTCCCGATCCTAGATCAGCTTGAGGATGATGGCAAGACTTTAAGACCAGAATTCAATACTCTAAATGGACATGAGTTGGAGTCCATCGAGTGGGGAATCGAAAAGGAGGGTTCTCTTGAGGCAATGATGGTGCCTGTTGACCTTTGCACCCAAGAATGGTTTGATAGGAAGATGGCTAGATTGGAAAGAGAAAACACCCTTCTTACTTATGACAAGATGAAGCTTGTAGAAGAGGTCCCAGAGGAGTCATCCGACCAGCACACGGGAAGTAGTGAGAGACCAGTGGAAGAAAGTAATAAGAGGAAGGAAATGGATGGTACCAAAGAGAAGGAGAAGGAAGATGCTGAGTTGACAACTAAGAAGCAGAAAGTAAGTGCCATACCATCGAAAGAATGCGCCACTTCAACTCAAGATAGAGCCCCAAGGAATCGACAAGGGAGAATCACCGCAAGGAAGCTCTCTGTTAGGGAGTACTTCCAACTCCAGTTCAGGGTACTCACCACTTTCCATGGGTCAGCAGGCCGAAGGATCCTCTTCACCTAAGGAAAGAGAGATCGAAATGGTTGATGTTGAGGTGCTTTCATCAGATGAGGATTAGTGTGTACCAATTGGACAGGAGAGCTTTACCAAGGCAAGATGAACCTAACTTGGAATTGGGAAGATGCACGGCACCTGATTGGGTAAGGGAATTCTTGCGACCTAGGAAGGAGATTGTTCCTCTCTTACCAGTCAAGAATGTTGAGGATATTCTATGTGAGATTGAGGAGGAAGAAGAGGGACAGCCTGCGGAGACAATAGCAAAGATTATCAGAGACAGTTTGGGAACTCGTAAGGTCCAAATTGCTATCCCTAGGGAAGATAGGTCCAAGGGCGACGTTCAGGTTCAAGATTATGAGAGTTTGGAGCATGAATTAGGAACTACTACAAAAGAAATAGAGTATGAGGAACTTCAAGATGGCCTCCTTGCCATAAAACAAAGATTAGATAAAGAAGTTTAAGAGAAGAACAAGTATAAGGAAGAAAATCAGAGATTGGTAGCTTATTCCAGGAATGCTTGCCGACCCATTCAACAGGTAGACCGCTCGGTTTCGCCGCCACTTGCATTAGAGAAGGGAGATATGGACAATTTAAAGAATGCAAGAGTTACACTGCAAAGAACTCGATCTTGGGTGGAAGGTGTTATCTAGGAGGGATTGGCTTTCCTACCAAGGTTTGTTTAGAGGTTTCAGGCATTGGTGGCCCTCAGGGCTAGATTCCATGCTTTCGATGAACTTTGGAATGATTTCCTTCCCATTAAGGACAAAACTATTCTTCAGTTACAGGCTTTGGTGGACACATCAGAAAAGCTACTTGAAAGAACAAAGGTAATTAGCCCAGGAGAGAAAGGTAACGTTGAGGCATGGTATTTTGCCCTACTCAACAGACTTGAGATTATGTAGAGAATCAAGGATGGGATTGATCCCCTTGAGGCCACTACTCACGAGATAATCAAGGATATGCTTGGCATCACTAGATCCACCTTCAAGATGGAAGATAACGGGGAGGATAGCATAAACTTGGAGGCCTTGACTAAGGAGGTGAAATCTTTCGGAGGGGACATCATCAATGGCAAAACTTTGGAGTTCCTCTTTTCTCTTAGAAATCTTATAAATTCCACGAGAACAAACATGACAGAGCAAGACAAGATTTTGGCCACAGCAAAGAAGGAAATGGACTTGGCTGAGAAGAGAATTCAGTTCACCCCTTTACCTCCCATGGAAGAGGTCAGCGAAATTGTAGCCAAGTTCATCAATTTGGCAAGGAAGCTAAAGGACAAGGGGAGAAGTATTCTAGATGATGATTTGATGTAGGCCCACGTGGCAATTCTATCTCATAGCTTGATAGGTGTAGGTGGCAAATTCTGATTGGCTTACCATTTGGTGCCATCTCATTGGTTCTCATTTCTTGTAATTTTCTTATTGGCCCATGATGTGGTGCCCTCTTGTAATTGGTTGGCATTTAATGCTCTTAGCTGGTAGTTGGATTAGGGCTGTGTTGGAGCAATCTGGGCCACATATTTTGTTTTAATCTTGGTCGTTCATTGTACTTGGGCCTCCTATATAAGGCCATTTGCTCTCATTTGTAAAAGGAGGTTGGAGAAAATTGTTGCTAATATAATGCCAAAATTGCTCTACTTTTCATTGTTGTGCTTTGCATGGTGATTGAGTTTGATCAAGTTTGTGTTATTGCATGGTGCTCTTCTTCCACAATTAAAGTAGAATTTTCATTTCAAAGTTATTCAAGTAAGATAGAGGTAGAAGGTAGATTGTATGTAAGTATTGGTGGATGTTGATTGGATTGACTCAAATACACTAGGCCACTATCCCCCTTGCTGATTGTAAGGAGGCCTTGCGTGGTAAGCTAGTCCCTTGTACTCAAGTTCAATCAGTGTTTGGATCCATAGTTCGTACTCCCAAGTTGGATTATGGAAATGACATTGATATGAAAATTATCTGAGAATCCTTGAAGCTTTGCACCAAGTGGAGTTGAAGTCGCAGACAAGCCCCCATTTGGTAGAGTCCTAGTCCATCCATGAACCCTTTCATCCATAGCTAGAAGTAGTAGAAGTAGTTTAAGAATTTTGGGAAATAAGATTGAAAATTAAGGAGGCGTTTGAGTATACATTGCAAAGCTAAGTTTGATTATCATTGAGAAGATAGCGTAAGTCCCCTTAGGTGGTTAACCAGCAAATCACATTATTTCAACTGAGCCAGTCATTCCACAAGTATGGGAACCTTGGAGTCATTCCATGATCTCAAATTGCAAAGCTTAGCATAAAGGGTGACTTTTATCAAGAGAGGATTTAACGTTTTGCGTTTCACATTGAAGCACTGAGTGTTCAATCCTGCATGTTATTTAAGTGGAACAAAAATTGCATCAATAGAAATTGGCACTAAAAGGAGGGCAGGAAAATTGAAATTTCTTCAATAAGCGATCAGTAGTTAAGAATGTTGAAGAATGGGACTTCCACGTCCCAAGCAGCCTAAAGAAAATTGGGAATCTTTCCAAGACAACATCATCCTAACGTTTCATTCTTTTGTGTTCCACCAAAGGGTAAACGGTCCTGAGTACTTGCGCATTGTTGATATCTTAGACAAAGAAGAAGAGAAGGCTCAAAGAATCAAAAAAGAAGCCCAAGAAAGGTTAGAGCAACAAAGACAAGATTGAGGAATGGCAAAAGATGGTTCTTCCTAGATCTCAACAGCCTAGAGCAACTTGGGGTACACTTCAAGATCATATTGTAGCCACGTTACATACCGCCTCTTGAGAAGATAGAAGATACAATAGAGAATACTTGGATACTGCTAACGTATTGAATCAAGAAGAAAGGAAAGCGCGGGCAATTGAATGGAGAATCCAAAAGAGAATAGATCGTCAAAGAGAAATTCAAAGGAAACTCGAGAGAGAAAGGAAAACATAAGAGTTATCCCGATCAAGTTTGGGAGAAGATCAAAATTAACAAAGATGGATAGGAAGATTGGATCTTTCTCTCCGGAAAGGTTTGAGAAGTTACAATGAGAGAGAAGAGAAAGGATATTGAGGTCTACGCCACACCAAGAGGAGGATTTGGTTGAGCTGCAATTTCAAAAGAAAAGAAGAAACCATGGGGCAGCAAACACTTCAAGTTGGGTGAGTTCTTCAAGCAGTCCAAAACAAGTTTCCAAAGCTCAAAATACTTCAACTCCATCAAGTCAATTAGTGCCAGTTCAAACGATTCAACAAGTCCAAGTTCAAATCAATCAAGCAGCAATGGCACAAGCACCTTGGCTACAAAACAATGCCTCACTCATCTCATTCGCACAGTACCATGATTTACCCAAAAACCCATTAGGTTTTTGTTCTAAGTTCAACATCAATGATCCTAATCGTACAACAGAAGAACATATCAAGGTTTTCGAAGATGCCTTGTGCAATAGAACAATTCAACATGAGGATGTAGCATGCAGACTCTTCCCTCATTCATTGGGAGAAGTATTTTATTGGTTTATTCACTTGCCTACGTCATCCATAACCAGATGGGAGCAATTAAGGGATGCATTTGTGGGAAAATTTGGCATTCCCATCACTCTGTTAGACTTATGCAAACAGTTCACAGATATCAGAAGACGAGATCAAGAGTCCACCAGTACTTTCAATAATCGCTTCCACAGAGCATACACTTATTTGTAAGCCCATTATATTGTACAGGATGCTGGTGCCTTGGAGATGTATTACAATGCCCTAGATTCCTAGACATCTATGTTCACAAGGATCTCTCATCCTGGTCCAGCTAATTTGAATGAGGCTTATGTAAAAGCGATGGAGGTGGCCAAGTGAATGAAGCAAAACATGTCGGTGTCAGTAGGTGTAATCACTCAAAGTCCACAACCCACATGTTAGGCTCCCTCCAATCAACTCGTGGTGCATCCTAGAGCTCCTTTGTCTCACGCACCTCCTGCAATGCCAGTATACCTTCAAGGTGCGAGTACATCTGCAAAACACAGGAAGAGAAAGACGAGATTAAAGAGTTGGTCAAGCAAGTGAAGAAGCTATCTACTGAGGTTACATACCTAAGGAATCAGAATAACCAGCTTCAAAGTTCACAGAGGAACTTTCAAGGGAACCAGGAGAACTACCAAGGTGGTTATCAAAGAGATTACCCAAGAAATAATCAAGATGGTAACTATCAAAAGGGTAATCAAGATGGAAACTACCAAAGGAATAATCACGATGGTGGTTATCAAAGAAACTACCACGGAGGTTCCCAGTCAGGTAATCAAGGATACAACAACAACCAAAGAAGGACCTGGAATACCAACCCAAACAATGGCAATGTGGTGTCGCCACTCGATAAACCACCTACTCTAGAGAATAGACCGGTTGAGAGGATATTTCTAGCAGAGTCAGCATTATCTCAATATTGCAGGTTTCATGAAACAAACCAACATTCAAAATTGCAATGTGCTGAGTTTAAGAAGGCATCAAATCTATTCCAGAAGGTGGTGGATGAATCGATTAATCAAGAGGATACCCAGATCACTGGGTATGAATTAGTACATGCACCAAGATACGATCAATGTTTAACTTTCGAAGAATTTTCTTTCCCTCCTGAATTTGAAGCTTATGAGGAGCATGAGGGAAAATTTCCATCAGCATCAGCAAATGGTCTGGTGGAGACACTGTCTGATCCAAATGAGTCTATAAAGGGGTCCAAGTATCGCTTCCCTCCTTTGGGCAGTAGTGTCCTTGTTCAGGGTACCAGCGAAGTTCAAACTTTCCAGCAGTCACAGGGGAACCCAACCAGATTCTATCAAAGAAGAAATAAGAGAAATGACGAACCTGTAACTTCTTCCATCCCACCAAATAACTTCAACACGCCTCCGCATCCGAATGCTAGTAATGTGCCGAACAATCCAAGGGATGCTCCAGAATACAGACAGAGCAGCAGCAACAATAGTCAAGGTGTTGGTAACTCACAAAGTACTCGTGGAACTCAAGGCATTAACAAAGAATATGTGGCTACTAATCCCACTAGCAGTGAGGAGTTGAGAATATTGGGACGAAGTGTGGCAGAAGAGATGAAGAAAATCAATGTCAATCTACCCTTGTTCGAATTGATGAAAGTAATGGAGATAAGAGATGTTTTCCTTGATTGCCTAAAGGATAGCAAGGGACATGGTTCCCAGCCTCAAGTCGCCACAACGGCAAACAGGCCTCCCCATAATGCAGTAAATGTGATCCAAGATACGAATCCAATTCAGAGCGTTTCATATGGAGAACTTGATACCTTCAATAACCAACAGGCACCGCTACCAATCTACGTAGCTCAGAATGCAATGACCCCGAGTCAAAATGCAAATGGTTGTGGGGACGCCTCAAAAGGAAGTGAGACAGTAAAGTTAGAAGGGCCAACTCAATCAACCGAGGCCAAGACAAAGCTCAATCCTGGATTCAAAACACCGGTGGTGTTCTATCAAGGGAAGGATGAGCCAGCCCCCTTTCTGTTATTAGTAAGAATATTTGGAAAGTTATTACACAATTGCCTGATAGATTCAGGGGCATCCAGCAATGTTATGCCCCTAGCTATTTGTAGGTCATTAGGACTTGTCCCCGCAAAGTGAAACAAGAGAGTCACTCAATTAGACAAAACTAAAATACCAGTGGTAGGTGAACTCAACAACATCTATATGCAGTTAGCTTCGGATCCTAGGATGGAACAACTTATTGATATATCAGTTGCAAATGTATCAGATCATTATGGTTTAATCCTAGGAAGAGATTGGACTAGACGATTGAATGGCTATATGGCCACCGACTTTTCTCACATGTGATTACCATGGAAAGGGTTGGCTAATCAAATCAGGATCGATAGCACTCCAAGGTTGAAGTTGACTATCACAGAATACGGAGGAGGAAACAAAGTATTGTTTGCTAAAACATACCTTGGTCTTTACAAGCCTAAGGCTGAGGAAGTTTTGATGTTGCATATCTCTAGCGAACCAAGAAATGAGGAATCCACCGAAGTAGTCATTGAGTCAGATCGTGATTCTTCATCAGATGAAGGGGAAGGAATGTTTGAAAATTTTAGAGGTTTTGTAATGAGGACAGTGCAACAAGGCCTAGAGTTAGGAAGCAGAATATCAGTGAGAGATTTTTTATTGCCCAATTGGTGTAGGATCCACAACGCTTTCCATTCTGAGATGTCAATTCTTTGTGCAAAGTCGCATTGGAATAGGTAGAGAAGAGAATCCCGGGAGGGATGAAGCAAGAAGACCTACAAGGAAAGCAAAAGATTGAAGTCTTATAGGCGAATATAGCATAAAGTAGCAAGATGGGTGAAATGAGAAATCAAGCCCCACCATGTGATCCAGGGATTAAAGATGAATCGGGCAAGTCCAAAGAAATTCAAAGGGATCGTAAGGGAAGTAATGGGATATGGACATTGAGATTTGATGGTTCTAAGACCAAACAGGGAGCTAGAGCTAGATTTAAATTGACTAGCCCTACAGGGTCGACTTATCTAGCAGCACATAGATTACAATTCCAATGCATCAATAACATGGCCGAATAGGAAGCTTTGATTCTTGGCTTGTTGTGCGCAATCAAGAAAGGAGCTAAGGCAATCCATGTACACAGAGATTCTTCTCTAGTAACTGAACAAGTGAGACAGAAGTTCGCTTGCAATGATAAGAGATTGAAAAGGTATAGAAACAGAGCTTGGGATTTAATCAAGAGTTTCGATGCTTTTAACATCAAGTTTGGCTATAGAGCGAGTAACAAGGTAGCGAACACTCTCGCACAAGCTGCCAACTCTTTGGCACGAGTCGAGTTGGAAGGTTTGAAGAAGTTTAGGGTTGAACTAGCATCAGTGCCATCAGTACCCGACAATGTGACCAACTTCCAAGTGTTTGATGACGATAGGCACATACTGAAATTCCTGACTAATTCAAATGTTTTCGCAAGCCAGCTCATTGATGAAGGAGAAATGCAATAAGCAGAGATCAATCCAGATGGGATCCTGAACTTAAAAACCAACACTATCCCTAAGGGGATGATTGAGCTAGAAAGGATATTCGCCATGGATCAGTTCAACAAAGTAAAATATCAACCCACAGGAGGTGATGAGTGAACCTAGGAACAGATGAAGATCCAAGGATGGTTCAGATTGGGATAATTTGCACGCCCAAAGAAAGGGAAAATATTATCAAACTAATGAGGGAATTCCCAGACGTAATTGCTTGGAGTTATGAGAACCTAAAGACGTATGATCCTTCCATTATCACACATACTATTCCATTGAAGGAAGGGAGCAAGCCATTTAGCCAAAGTCAGAGGTCGGTTAATCCGTTGTTGGAGCCAGTGATTTTTAAAGAAGTGAAGAAGTTGCTGACGGCAAAGATCATATTTCCAGTGCGACACTCAACATGGGTCGCCAATCTTGTCCCAGTAAGGAAGAAAAGTGGAGAAATAAGGTTATGCGTGGACTTCAGGAACTTGAACAGAGCATCAGAGAAGGATAACTATCCTTTGCCATCATTAGATGAGGTATTACAAATTGTGAATGGAGCGCAGATGATGACGTTCATGGATGGATATTCAGGATATAACTAAGTAATAGTAGAAGAAGAAGATAGACTAAAGACGGCTTTCACTACAAAGTGGGGCACTTTTGCTTACAGGAGGATGCCTTTTGGCTTAATCAACGCAGGAGCAACATTCCAGAGAGCCGTGGATTTCGCCTTCAAGGACCTAAAGGATAAGTACATCATCATTTACATGGACGATATTACAGTGTTTTCGAAGAAAAGGGGAGACCATATAGAGGACCTAAAGAAAGTACTAGTGAGATGCAAGAAATTCGGCGTTTCTTTAAACCCTAAGAAATGCATGTTTGGGGTAACCGAAGGAAAGCTATTGGGACAAGTGATTTCGGAAAAGGGGATCATGATTGATCCCAAACGAGTCAAGGCAATCACGAAGTTGAACTTGCCAGCCAGCAAGAAAGAGCTAAAGTCATTTTTCGGAAAGATCAATTTCGTGAGGAAATTTATATCGGCATTTGCAGAAATCGTGAAGCCCATGAACGATATGCTCAAGAAAGATGCCAAAAAGGATTGGACCCCTATAGCCAAAGAAGCATTCGGGGAGATCAAACGAGCTATTGTCAATGCTCCAGTCTTAGTGAGTCTTGATTATGAGAGGTCTTTTTTTCATATTTCGCCTCTAATCATGCATGTGCGGCCATTTTGACCCAGAAAAATAAGGAGGGTGAAGAGCATCCAATCGCATTTATGAGCGCCCCCCTCAAGGAGGCAGAACTGAGATATCCAAACATAGAGAAGCAAGCGTATGCGGTAGTGAAAGCGATTAAGAAGTTCAGGCACTACATACTGAGAAGCAAAATACATGCGATTGTTCTCGATGTAGCAGTAAAGACGTTGCTAATGCAAAATGAGTTGGGTGAAAGAAGAGGAAAGTGGGTTGCCACTATCCAGGAATATGACATAGATATCCAACCAATGAAGCTAGTCAGAGGGCAACAGCTAGCCCAAACAATGGCATGTGATGGACCAAGCATAGTACAACAAGTCTATGAGTTAGGGGATGTGTGTCCAGATGAGTGGTACCAAGACACTATAAATTATTTGTTAAACCATAGGTGCCCCTCACATTTAAAATTGGCACAGAAGAAAGCATTAAAGATAAAGAGCAAAAGGTACATGTTACAAGGATCAGTTCTATACAAACAGAATCATGAGGGCGTATACTTGAGATGTGTTGGAAAGGATGAAGCGAGAAGAATTCTAGAGCACTTTCACGACAAGTTTGGGACAGGACATGGGGCAAGTTTGGCCACTGCGCACAAGATTCTAAGGTCGGGATATTATTGGCCCACTTTGTTCAAGGATACACACGAACATGTGAAGACTTGTCATGTTTGCCAGACAACTGCAACTCGTGAGAGAAATCCCGCAATGCAACTACAACCGGTCATCGAAGTAAAACCGTTCGCAAAATGGGGACTCGACTTCGTTGGTATGATCAATCTTCCTTCCTCAGCGCAACACGGGTATATTCTAACCGCTACTAATTAATGTACTCGGTGGACGGAAGCCCAAGCCTTTAAGAATTGCATTACCGAAATTGTCATTAAATTTCTTGAAGATAAAATTGTTACAAGGTTTGGATGTCCTTATGCTTTGGTATGTGATAATGGTTCTTCTTTTGCTTCACTTAAATTTTCTAACTGGGCTTTTGATTATGGGATCACTTTGAAATTCTCATCCAACTATTACCCCCAAGGGAATGGCCTAGCAGAATCGACAAATAAAAACTTATTGAGCGTCCTTAAGAAATTATTAGACAAAACCCCAGAGATTGGTACACTCAACTGAAATATGCTTTGTGGGCAGATAGAACAAGATCAAAAGGATCCTTAGGGACTTCCCCATACCATTTGGTCTATGGGCAAGACCTGGTTTTCCCAATCCAATTGAAAATCCCAACACTACAGTTCATGAGGGAGTTCTTCGACAAGGAGGATAGGGTCCAGACTAGACTATCCCAATTGATGCAGTTGGACGAAAAAAGAGATGAAGCCCTAGAACAATTTGCAAAACACCAAGGGGTAGTGAAACGTTGGTTTGATAGAAGGGCTAAGGTAAAGGCCTTTAGAATTTCTGACCAGGTTTTATACTGGGACAAGGCCCATGAGAGATGTGGAAATCATGATAAATTTGACAAATTGTGGAAAGGTCCCTTTCAGATTTTTGAGAGTTTGAGGGATAATGCTTTTAAACTGAAGACACTAACTTGTGGGGATGTCCCATTGCCTGTCAATGGGCATTTCCTCAAGCATTATTTCCAAACCTAGGCCTTCTTTGGAGTCCTTTTGTACATAATTAGTTTAGGCTTTCTGACTTGGACCACGTTTGGTTGGAGGAGTAGAGTAAGTTTCCTTTCTGTTGCTTAGAAGAGTTTTTCCTTCAGTTGTAAGGTTTAGGTTCGGTCTGCCTAGGGCTTGTTGGTCCTAGTTTTTGGCGTAATTTTGGCTTTTAGGCTTTAAAGTTTAGGGGGTCCGGTTTTAACTCATAGGTGAGGGGTGCAGACCCTGCACTGCTGATGATTAAGCTGAGTATGTCTTGTCCATTTCTTGAGTATACTTGTTTAATTTTGGAGTAATGAAGGTTGTACCTAATCGTCGATCTACGGCAGGATTTGCACTAAGCTAGGGTCGAACTCGATTGCTTTTCTCAGGATGCCTTTGACAAACTTGTGACACCCTACTCACACTTAATTACTCCGATGTCATGTCCCCTCTTAAGTGACATGTCATTTTTCAGTGGATTTGCCTATCATGGACTCTCATAGGCAGATGGTTTTGGTGAGAGAGTCATTCTGATGATTATTTGGAGATTGGATGGTCTTATTTG
>MU226095.1:36598-93436 GCA_018584345.1 Thuja plicata
ACAATAAATATTTGTCCTCACATATTCCACTAGAGGACGAAATAGAATGTAGTGGAAAGAAGACAAAAAAGGAAGTATATTAGGATACCTTGGTTTATATCCTAATATATTACAACAAAGATTAATATTCTAACCTTGGTTTATAAATACACCAAGGAAAGATTACAAATTCTAACAGGAGAACATTAATATACCAGACCATCATAAAACCATGTTGTCTAGCATTCTAACAAGTAGAAAAATCATTCTTAATAATAAAAAGGATTCTCTTTTGTGGTCAACATCAAATGATGGTAAATATAATGCTAAAGATGGTTATAAACTAATTATTGTTGAACATCAATATAATAAAACAAATCTTCCCCTTCACCTTTTCTTGGACAAACATGTCTTTCCCAAGGCAGGGCTCTTTTCATGGTTTTCCATTCAAAATAATATTTTCACAGCTAAGCAGTTTACTAAAATGGAATATGAAGGCCCCAATAGATGTTGCCTCTGTAATTCAAATTTTGAATCCACAAATCACTTACTCCTACACTGCCCTTATACTAGGAAATTCTGGGAATGGCTTTGTGACAAACTTGACTACATATCGACATTTCCTCATAGCTTGAAAGACATGTTCAAAACCTAGCCAAACTACCATAAAGATAGTATTTATAATATCATATGGAAGGTAAGCCCATCTATTCTTATATGGGAAGTATGGAAGGTGGGGAATAAGAGACTCTTTAAAGACAAACATATGGACGTTAATCAAATTATAAATAAAATTAATGCAACCATCATCGAAGTAAAAAACAATAGATTATCAAATCAGTCAGTTCCTAATAAATCTATGACTGCATGGGATGGTGCTTTGAGACACCAATGGATTGGTCTCAAGATCTCTCCTTAGTCCAATAAACCAAATATCAACAATGCCAAAGATAGAAAAGAATGTGTCGGGAATCCTCCATCTGAGGGCAGATTCAAACTCAACTTTGACGGGGCTTCTAGAGGTAACCTTGGACCCGCTAGTATAGGCTGTGTCATTCATGATTCAAATGGGATGGAAATTGCCTCTCTTGAAAAACCTATAGGTACTACCACTAACAATATGGATGAAATGTGTGCACTAGTGGAAGGCCTCAAATTATGTTCCAAATTAGGAATCTCAAATCTTGATATAGACGGTGATTCCTCCAACACCATCAATGCTCTTAGATCCCTAAAAATTCCAAATTGGAAGCTCAGAGCACTTCTAGATCATGTATTATCCATAACAGAAAAATTCAGCTCTATTACCTTCAATCATATACATAGAGAAGGGAATAAGAGAGAAGATGAACTAGCCAATCTAGGAACATATGACTTCATCATTAATCCTTTAGGGATTTAAACCATCATGTTAATTTCCTATCTCAGGAAGGTAGATGTCAAACTCTTATTCTATAACTGCCAAGAGTTTTTAGCTATGTCGTGTAGTCATGGGTGTGGATTGCATTTTGTTCCATAATTGTGTGAGTAAGAAAGAAAAGCATGGTCGGCGGTTAAGTTCATTTGGCTCACAAGTGTGTGAAACAATTTAGTTCATGGCTTAAATAATGTTGTCCTTCACTAGATGTGTAAGTTATCATGTAGCTTTGTGGTTCGCGAGTGCGTGATGGTTAATTATACCATGAATGCGTAAATAATATGAATTTAGAGATTAATGTTGTCAATCACTCTTGACGAATGTAGGGATAGGGTCTTAATCTTGTAGAGTTTAAAATAAAATCAATGAATAACCATAACAGGAATGTTAAAACTGCATAATCAAACTCTAAAACTCTAATCCTTAGCAGAACCCCTCTGTCTCATCAAATAGACTTAGGATTTACGCAAAAGACTCAATGAATTTAAATTCTTAAATTGAGCTCAAAGGATGAAAATGGTAATTCTACCTGGATAAAAAAAAGACCTCCTGTAAGTTTATTAGTAAATATCCTTGTAGACTAATTAAAATCCATGAGGCATGAAATAAGATAGGAATCTGGTTTAATTTTATATCGATTAATCCAGGATTACTTCTAGGCTCTCTGTTAAAGACATTGGTCATGTTCCTCAAACTCTTATGATAAAACCATGTCAAACCATGGTGGTATGCAGGAGTTTTGGTAAAGAGGTTTTCTCTATTGCACTGGGCAATATCAAGTACACTAACTCTTTGAAATAGTTAATTTTGTGCATGAACTGTAAAGGAAAATCCTTTCCTTGCAGTCGAACAACATAACATAAAAAAAATTATGACACTTTTTATATTATATAATCTAATGGATGCAAGAATTGTCAAGACAGAAGGTAGTGTTTCAAGAACAAGTAAGATATTTTTAATTTATTAAGAATCTTTATTTAATCAATTGGAAAACTAACAAAGATCTTAGCTTTTGGTGGAGAGTTTTTTAACAGGATCATGACCATAAATAAAAGAAGATAGAGCCTACATCCAATTCATATATGTATTATACTTCTTATCAAGTTCTTGGAGGAAGGAGAAAATCCTTATCTCTCATCTGACAAACATTGTAATTATTTTTTTATAAAATAGATTAATGTTACCTAGAACATATATGTAATGTCAAAAATGCATGAGGGTGTGCCCTCTTATATTTTTACTTAGGGGTATGCCCCTATAATCATTTTAATCTCATTAATTTTATTTAGTTTAAGTGGACTATGGTCCCCGAGCAATATTGGGGTGTTTTCTTCACTCTGTTATTTCTCACCAGTGCCCAATGTTGATCGGAGATGTAAAAAAAAAAAAAAAATTTAATAAAATAAAAAGGCCATGGTCGTTTATCAAGCAAAAAAAAGTGAATAATTTTATTTTTATTTTAGTGGAGGATTTTTCATCCATAAAGCCAATTTAGCTATCTGATACAAGAGAACAAGATTTAGGTTGAAACTTGTTTGGCTAAGAGCCTAGAACTGAGGGATTTTGATTCTCTCAAATTTTCCCTAGGATGAAATCTCTTCAGCTAAGAGCCAAGAATTGAGGGGTGTCAATTCCACCAAATTCACCCAAGACATGATCCCGCCTTCATCTCTTATGATGTCTGAGTGGTGCTCTCAACAAAACTTGATCTTGTTAAATTTTCAAACCAGAATACAAGAACAAAAAATGAAGAAATGCAATAATAGAAGATACAAATATTTATCCTCAGAAGATGCTCCTACTTGAGGGAAAAACCTAGCCACATCTAAAAAACACATCCTTTATTGAGTTCTTTAGATTAAATACAATAACCACTTTCTTATGATTGAGCTCTCTAATCAATCAATCAATAAGCCTTTTAATCACTTGAATACACAGAATCATAAAAGAAAATGTACGTATCTCTTAGATATGAATACCATAGAAAGACTTAGAAGATAATAAAGATCTTATATAGATTGAATGCAACAAAATCTTAGAGCTCTACAATAATAAAATATCCAACACTCATCAATAATGCTGAATATTTTTTCCAGAAGTAACCTAGCCTGATGTTCACTCACAGATCATATAATATGACTAAGCACTCACAGTGCAGAAAAATACACAACACAATGGAACAAAATAATTCTTTATTCACAGAAAACAATAGTCTCAAATATGCTCTCGCACTAAATACATAGAGATAACCACACCATACAAGAAGAATTTTCCCACTGAAGACAAAGAGACATTGCCATTACACATGGAATATTAATGGTCGTTACATAATCAAACACCATCTTAAGTAAATAAATCGACGTGTCCATGAGGAAACCATCAACTTCACATAGCCAGCATTAACCAAGCACACACATGATCCCATATCGATAAACACTCGATACAAGACTGCGATCAAGGATGATGACATATTCCAGGAATAAGGAAGAGCCTCTACTCGAAGAGGATCAATAAAAGGATCGGAATGTCTCTGCAAATATATAGTAAATCAGAGGACAATAGAAACAACACCATCCATAATCACACATAGATTTATGAGAAGCTCATTCATACAAACTCATGTATTAAGATCTTTCTCGCTATTATTAACTTCAACACTCCCTCTTAGAAAGAGAGAGATATTCAATAGGTCATCATATGACAAGTGCACATAGTTGCAACCAAAAAGTGTCAATAACAAAATCTCATCAAAATTTTTCTCAATATGAAATTGTTATCTCAACATAACAATATTCACCATAGCTACTCCTAGAGGGTGAATCATAAAAGCATAAAATTAAGTCATGGAGTCACATAAATGACTTCCACCATGGCTTACTCCCAGAGGGTGGAACAATGGATTTCACCTCAAAATTCTCCCAGAGAAGAGGGTGGCTCCACCATACCTACTCATAGAGGGTGGTTCAAAGGATTTTACCTCAAAATTCTCCCTGAGAAGAATGCATTACCACCTTTCCTACTCAAAGAGGGTGGTTCCACCATACCTACTATTAGAGGGTGGTTCAAGGGATTTCACCTCAAACTTCTTCTAGAGAAGAATGCATTACCACCTTTCCTACTTGTAGAGGGTGGAACAAGGGATTTCACCTCAAACTTCTCCCAGAGAAGAATGCATTAACAAGAGATTTCACGTTGAACTTCTCCCTCTCAGAGAAGAACTCATTAAAGCATATAAAGATCATCTGAAAGTTGAGACTCCCTCTCAACAAGGGGAAAAATATTCACAGTTTGAATACCAAAATAATTTAATCCAATGTTTGACCAAGCAAGGAGCTTTTGCATTCTCCCTCTGCCACACAAGCTCCCTCTAAATATCATTAATTCTTCCTCTTCAAAGAAAATAATCACAAAATAATCTAAAAGGATTCTCCCTCTTCAATATGGTTATGTGCCATCAACTCATTCCCATGTCTGCAAACAAATTTCTCATTTTTGTTCATTTCTTCATCTTGCATGACTTTGCATGAAATCTCTCATCATCTCATTACTTCTTGATTTGTCCTGCAACCAAGAGAGATTCATAACAATTTATAGAATCAACCTATCATGAAGAGGAATATCTATATCAATGCTAAAATAATACACTATTCTCAGTGATATAAAATTAATTAATAATTACATAAAATTCATGATCCATATTCAAAGATATAAACATAAAATACTTATCTCTCTATTCTCTGAATTTCCTCACAATCTAGCAAAAATATTTTTCCATCACATAATTATAGTGCAAGCAAAGAGAAAAATTGAACCCCTGCACATCTGCCTCCAATGTTTCTTCAACTACATGATCTCAAGGAGAATCCCTCAATTCTTGCATTTCTTAAATTCCCAAATTTCTTAGTCTGATTTAGGATCTTTACTAGACCCGCTCTGATAGCATGTTAAATTTTCAAATAGAATACAAGAACATAGTATGAAAAAATGCAGTAAAAGAAGGCACAAATATTTATCCTAGGAAAACCCTCCTACTCGAGGGAAAAATCTAGCCACACCCAGAAAAAAAATCCTTTATTGAGTTCTTCAAAACATATAGAATAACCACTTGTTTATGATTGAGCTCTCTGATCAATCAATCAATAAGCCTTTTAATCACTTGAATACATAGAATCATAAAAGAAAATGTATGTATCTCTCAGATACAAATACCACAAAAGACTTAGAAGATAAAAAAGATCTTATACAAATTGAATGCAACATAATCTTAGAACTCTACAATAATAAAATCTCCAACACTCATCAATAATACTGAATATTTTTTCTTGAAGCAACCTAGCCCAATGATCAGTCACAAATAATATAATATGACTAAGCACTTACAGTGTAGAAGAACACAAAACATAATGCAACAGAATAATTCTTTCTTCAAAGAAAAAAAAAAGTAGTCCTGAATATGCTCTTGCACTAAATACATAGAGATAACTGCACCATACAAGAAGACTTTTCCGGCTGAAGACAAAGAAACATTGCCATTACACAAGGTGGATTAATGAAAGTTACATAATAAAATGACATCTTCAATACATGAGTTGACGTATCCATGAGGAAATCACCGACTTCAAACAACCAACATTAACCAAGCACACACACGATCCCATAATTGTAAACACTTGATACAAGATTGCCAACAAGGATGATAACATATACTAGGAATAAGGAAGAGACTCTACTCAAATATGATCAATAACAAGATAAAAATGTCTCGGCAAATCCATAGAAAAGAAAAGGACAATAGAAGCACCACCATCCATAATCACACATAGATTTCTGAGAAGCTCGTTCAAACAAATTTAGGTATTAAGATCTTTCTTGCAGCTATTAACTTCAACAGATCTATGGTGGGATCATTAAGAACCATTCAACTTCAATAGTGAACAAGGGCTCATTGGATAAACTAATTAATTTGAGAAGATGATGTTCATAGAAATTAAAGAAAATAAGAAAAAGGGGATATGAGGTGCAGTTTATTAGGTATATTATGTGTGGCATTTCTTGTTCATTCTAAATCAAAAGGAATAATTAGAGTTTTGTTTTCTTTTTGTGACTTTTATATCCCAAACTCTATATTAGCTAGACTAATCTATGTGTTATCATCATGTCTAGTATCATAGTTTTTGTATGGTTTCAATCCTATCAATCCAAAAGTACCCTTATGCATAACCTTAACCTCAAACATCCACAAAACCTATGTTACATTCAATAATGTTGTTTCCCCACTTAAATCCTCTCCAAATGCACCACATAATGTCAACCCAACTTTGTTCCCAACTTTGTTCCACACTATTTTGCATTTATCTCTCGCACATATGTTTGCAATGTTACATAATCCCAATATAACCCTACACATCACTCTTTTGTGCACATCTCTCATGCACTATTGCACAACAATACTTGCCCCATAGTGCACCCTTGCAGATGGAATGACGTAACTACAAGTCTTGATATGTACCCTACCTTCCTCTAGGGTATCCTATTGGTCACTTCTTGACCTATTAGGGTTCTTGACTGAACCTAACCTTCCAAGGATTCTTTCTACAAGATTCTTGTCCTTTCAACTTGCATACATCAACAAAGAAACAAAAACATACATCACCTAGCACATTGGAGCTCTTCTTGCCCCATCTTCATTAATTGATCCAACATTATCAAGAACACTTCTACATGGAGAGGTAGGCTTATAGGATGTTAATTGGATCCACTCCAATACCCCCAAACACACTTTTCACTAGAACCCTAAATGAGTTCCAAGAAACTTACCAAATTCACCAAAAACAGGGCTTCAAGCAATTAGGCCTAATTAGGATCTTTTTATCAAATAACTTAAAATAACCCTTAACAAGATGGAAAAATGACCTTTGATCCTGACACCCTTTATAGATACCTAAAATATTTTCTAGGTCTTGTCCCCCCAAACTTTCCACACAGTGACTTCCTACAAACAAGGCTAAAATTAAGGGTTTTAATGCACACAGAGCATGTCCATCAGAATTTTTGTTTCCACCATTAAGGATCCTTCACCAAACCTTCCCATTGAATTTGGGAATTCACCACACATTTTTCTACCTCTCCACAATCTCTAATTAAAGCTATCAATGCCTTCAATCCTTCTTATCACCTTTGCAATTCACTGTGATCCCTAGCCATGCAACTCTGGCTCGCCTAGGGAATCACTTTAAACTTAGATTTCTTGACTTCCAGGGTCCCTCCTTCACTATACAATATGTACAAGGATTCATCTCCCTAAACCCAAAGGCCCGTGCAAACTCCACTGTGGGAAGAGGATCTATGACTCCATTTGCAGAAGTTGCTTGGTTCACACCAGCGACTGTGCAGGAAACAAAACTATTTACAAGACCAAAGAAAACCACAAAAAATCCTAAAACACCACACATAATCTCAAAATAATCTAATCTAACATATTCATGGATTACATTAAGAAATCTAATCCATTAAAACAAAGAATGCTTAGGAAATCAAGAACTGCAACTCTTTCTTCAATTATACAGTTTGTACACAAACTTTGAAAAATCCACCAACCTCTTGAAAAGGTTAAGGGAGGTCTTATATAGTTTACCATGACCCTATCCTGATGGGTTTAGATAGTTAGAAACCTCAAACTCCCAAAAAGACATTATTGTAAGAAATGTTGTCAATGACAACATTGACAACTTTTACAACTTTTGTGATTCTTGTATAATATATCCAGTCCAACACCTCAATAACTTAACCAATTTCATGCTTAGGCTAAGTAGACATCAAGTAGGTCTCCTAAACCCTTCCTTGTCCAATTTGACCCCTGAATGGATCATTTCCACTATTTCCCCAACATTGGCAATATGAATACAAATGAGAAGCTTTGGACATTGCTTGAAAAGAAAGTCACTAAATACCTAATAAGACCTCCTTATCTAACTCAAAAACATCCTAGGACCCACCTAGTCCTATTATTCCACTAGTGGTGTGGCTAGGACCACTACAAGCCAAAAAAAACTTAGAATCCCTAGAACACATGTTAGCCCTACCTAGGTGCTCCTGCACCATACTCCCCCACAAAGGAGAGTTATGTCACTCCTGTGGACAACATGTCTTTAGAGATGCCCACCTTCTTGAAGTCTATTTATGAAATCCATGAGGCCTTTGATTTAGGCCCATTCTTCCACTTGATGAGGTGTTCCATGTACACCTTGTGCCTCGTAGACCTCTTAACTCTTGAATCTAGTACTATGTCAGCTTCTAACTGTGGCTTGGGAGGTAATATAGTAGCCTCAACATCACTACAAACCCCTTGACTTCTTTGACCCATCTCATATATCTTCCCTTTGAATTTGATCAACTCTTGGACATTAAAAACAAGAGATATGCTTAAGTATGAAGGTATGTCTATTTTGTATGCATTAGCCCCATATTTGGCTAGGATCTTGCAAGGTCCCACTCTCTTCATCTGAATTTTAGTAGGCACACCTTTCTATAACCTAGATTGTTTCAAATGAACCATCACATAATCACCTAACTCAAACTGAATGTCTCTCCTCTTTTCATCAACTTTGGCCTTCAACTTTTGTGTACTATCTTGTATGGTCTTCTTGACTTGTTCTTGGATCTCCTTCATGGTTTGAGTGAAGTCCTCAACATGACCACTCCTGTAATCCATGCCTCTAAGATCCCTAAGCTCACACACATCTCTTGGGTGTATCCCATAAACTATTTCAAATGGAATTCTCCCTTTGGTTATGTTCTTGTTATCATTATAAACATACTCTTCGAAGGGAATGACCACATTCCATGCATGACTAAACTCTTTAGTTAGGAACCTCAAGAGGTTACCCAGCACCCTGTTGACAACCCCAGTTTGGCCATCTATCTTAGGATGGTAGGCTGAACCAAAAGAAACATTAGTACCCAATCTATTCCACAATGTTCTCCAGAAATGGATCATAAATTTCACATCCCTAGATGATACAATACTTAGGGGAAAACCATGGATTCTCACAATCTCCTTGAAGAACAAATAGGCTATGTGGCTAGCATCATGAGTAGTTTTGCAAGGTATGAAATGTCCCATTTTACTAAATCTATCAACCACTACATATATGTTGTCATGTCCTCGCTTTGTCTTGGGTAGACTACTATGAAGTCCATGCTCACACACTCCCATGGCCTATTAGGGACTGGTAAAGGTTGGTACAAACCTGCATTGCTTATACCTCCTTTGGCTTTCATGCATACTACACACTGCTCAATATACCTAGTCACATCTCTTAACAACTTTGGCCAATGGTAGAAAATTTTCACAAGCTCCAAGGTTTTGTTCATACCAAAGTGACCACTCAAACACCCATTGTGTTTCTCCTATATGATATTCTCTCTCATGGAACCTCTTGGCATACACAACTAATTACCCTTAAATAACAGTCCATTTTGCAAAGTAAAATCAGAAAACTTGCTATGGAAATGATTCTGAACTTTAGTACACACCTTGTAGGCTTCACCAAATTCTTCATCTACCTTGTAGAGATCTCTAAAAATATCTATGCCAATACTATTCAACTGAAATTCTTGGACTGTCAACAACCTCCTACTTAGTGCATTTGTAACCTTGTTTAATTGCCCTTTCTTGTGCTTAATTGTAAATGTGAATGCTTGCAAGTATTCCATCCATTTGAGATGTCTATTACTTAGTTTCTCCTAAGTATTGATATAAATAAGGGCTTGGTTGTCAATAAACACAACAAACTCCTTGGGTAATAGATAATGCATACACTTTCTAAGTGGCTGAACTAAGGCATATAGTTCCAAGTCATAAGAAGAGTATTTCTTCTTAGCTTCAATTAATTTCTCACTAAAGAAGGCTACTGGCCTACCTTCTTGGCTTAACACACCCCCTATTGCCATCCCACTTGCATCACATTCAATAGTAAACAAATTCTCAAAACTAGGCAAATTTAAGATAGGTTGTGTGGCTACTTGTTTCTTCAACATCTCAAATGCTTTCTGTGCTTCTAAGTTCCACCTAAACTTAGTTTTTATGCCACCCTTGATGGCATCTAACAATGGTGCACAAATACCATTGAAATTTCTAATAAATTTCCTATAAAATTGGGCTATGCCATGGAAAATTCTTACCTCATTTGTTGTGGTAGGTGGTGGCCAGTTTAGGATAGCTGTAACTTTGTCTTGATCCATCTTCAAGGACCCCTTGGACACTACAAAGCCCAAGTATACATGTTCTTTCTTGAAGAACTCACATTTCTCAAGATTGATAGCCAACTTCTCTTAATGTAACCTTTGCAACACAACCTCTACATGCTTGATATGCTCCTCTATTGTCTTACTAAAAATCAGTATATCATCAAGATATACAACTACAAACTTCCCTATGAAGTCCTTGAGAACTTCATTCATGAGCCTCGTGAATGTGCTTGGAGCATTTGTGAGGCCAAATGGCATAACAAACCATTCATATAATCTATCTATGGTCTTGAATGCCATTTTCCATTCATCCCCTTCTTTCACCCTGATTTGGAGATAACCAATTTTCAAATCCAACTTGGTGAAGTACATTGCCCCTCCAAGGAAATCCATGAGATCCTCAATCCTAGGTATGGGGAACCTATACCTTATTGTAATTCTATTTACGGCCCTTGAGTCTATTCAAAGTCTCCATTTTCCTCCCTTCTTGGATGCCAACACAACCGGGACTGCACATGGGATTATACTCTTCTTGATCAAGCCTTGATCCAAGATTTCTTTCACTTGCCTTGACACTTCCAAATTTTGATTAGGGGTAATCTTATAAGCTACCTTATTAGGAAAATATGCACCAGGGACAAAGTCTATATGATGGCTTATCACCCTTCTAGGAGGTAAGGTTGTAGGAGTTCCATCACTACTATATCTTTGTACTTCTCAAGCAATGCTTGTATCTCTGATGGTAATGGCTCCTTGACAGGATTATCTTCTTCCTTAGACTTAAGAACAATAACATATCCTTAATTGTCTTCATCCTTAAGATCTTTCACAAACTCCTTTCCACTACACAACATGATGTTAGTAGTCTTGGGTTGTGGCTCCTCCTCTTCTAACAGAGACTGAATCTTGAAAGTTCTGCCTCCCTTTTTGAATTTGATGGAATTCTCCTTCCCATCATACACTACCCCATTGTCAAATTGCCAAGGTCTTCCTAGTAGAAAATGACAAGAATCCATTGGTAGTATGTCACACAATAGTTTTTCCTTATACCCTGCTATAGATAATTCAACCCATGCCTATTCATTCACCAATACACTTTGGCCTTTGTTTAACCAAGTCACCTTATAGGGATTTACATGGGGTACTTTGATCAACTTGAGTTTGTTACTACTTCCTCTAAGATGATATTGTCTTTGGAACCAGAGTTCACTATCACCTTATAAACTTTTCCAAGGATATTGCATCTTATCCTAAACAAATCCCTCCTATGCTTGGGTTCATCCTTAACTAGTTGTCTTATCAAAAACCTCCTAAACATTAGGTTTTTCTCCCATCTCTGAATATAGATGGTCAACCTCAGGTTCCTTGACACTTGAAGTGTCCTCATGAGCATAGGCCACTCTCTTATCATGATTTTAAGTAGTAGGCTTCTCAGGGAATCTATATGCTGGATGGCCTAATTGACCACAGTTGTAACACTTCATACTTGCAAAGTATGAGTTACTTCTTCCTGAACCTCTTCCTCTGCTAGGTCCTTGACTACCTCTACCTCTGTTATAGCCCCCTCTTGGAGTGCTTTCATTATTCTGCTCTATCATTTTGATCTCACCTTGTGTCCTTTGCCCAGTGCCTCTGCCTTGATAACCTCCTCTTTAACCCCATTGGTCTCTTCCTCTACCTCTGTTCTTGAATTTAGAGTCACCTTTCTTCCTATTCTTTTCCTCCACCCTTAGGGCTAATTGATGAAACCTCTGAACTATGGTTGGTGTCCATAGACTAATCTCTTCTTGGATGTTCCATTTCAATCCACCCAAGTACCTAGAAACCTTGATTGATTCCTCTTCTTGTTTCTTGGACCTAAGGCACAATCTATGGAATTCCTCTGTAGAAGAGGCCACATCCAATTCTTTTTGCTTCAAATTTTATCTTTTCCTATGAAGTTGAATCTTATAGTCCTCTGGTAGATAATTCTACTTTAGCTTGGTCACCATTGCATTCCAATTGGCTATGGGTTTCTTACCCAGTCTAAGCCTCTCATCTTGAAGGTATTTCCACCATGTTAGGGCTGACCCTCTGAGTCTTGATTTGGAAACTTTTATCTTTTGTGCCTCTGTCACCCCTTCACACTCGAAATGGTTATCCATTCCTTCAACCTAATCCATCACTGCCTCAATGTATATCTTTCCACTAAATAGGGGTATCCCTTCCAATGCTTTTCCACCTAATGCTTTGATGGCCTTACAAAATGGCTCTTCATTCAATGGTGGGTCTAGTTTAGGGATAATGTCCTCGTCACCAATATTTTTACCCCTATCACTTATTTCAACTTGTTTATTCCAAGCTTCTACATTGGAAACTTCTTCTAGCCTTATCCTCATTCCTTCTAAGGCTTCTTCAAGGAGTATGTTCTTGTCCTTTTTCTCATCCACCTCTTTATCTAGATCTGCATTAGTCACCATGCTTGACTCTCCCACTGATTCACCAGTAGCTTCAGACATACACTGTCTTCCCAAGTCTTTAACTTGCTCTCATACCAATCTGATGTAACTACAAGTCTTTCTTTGTACCCTACCTTCCTTTAGGGTATCCTATTGGTCACTTATTGACCTATTAGGGTTCTTGAATGATCCTAACCTTCCAAGGATTCTTTCTACAAGATCCTTCTCCTTTCAACTTGCATACATCAACAAAGAAACCAAAACATACATCACCTAGCACATCAGAGCTCTTCTTGCCCCATCTTCATTAATTGATCCAACATGATCAAGAACACTTATACATGGAGAGGTAGGCTTCTGTGTTGTTAATTGGATCTACTCCAATACCCCCAAATACACTTTGCACTAGAACCCTAAACGAGGTCCAAGAAAATTACCAAATTCACCCAAAATAGGGCTACAAGAAATTAGGCCTAATTAGGCTCTTTTTCTCAAATAAATTGAAATAACCCTTAACAAGATGGAAAAATGACCTTTGATCCTAATACCCTTTACATAGACCTAAAATATTTTATAGGTCTTGTCCCACCCAAACTATCCGTACAATGACTTCCTACAAACAAGGCTAAAATTAGGGGTTTCAATGCACACAGAGCATGTCCATCAGAATCTTTGTTTCCACCATTAAGGATCCTTCACCAAACCTTCCCATTGAATTTTTCACTTTACCACACATGTGTCTACCTCTCCACAATCTCTGATTGAAGCTATCAATGCCTTCAATCCTCCTTATCACCTTTGCAATTCACTGTGATCCCTAGCCATGCAACTTTGGCTCGCCTAGGGCATCAATTTAAAATTAGCTTGCTTGACTTCTAGGGCCCCTCCTTCACTATAAAATATGTACAAGGAGTCATCTCCCTAATCCCAAAGGCCCGTGCAAACTCCACGGTGGGAAGAGGACCTATGAATCCATTTGCAGAAGTTGCTTGGTTCAGACCAACGACTGTGTAGGAAACAAAAATATTTACAAGACTAACAAAACCACACAAAATCCTAATCTAACACCACAAAAAATCTCAAAATAATCTACTCTAACATATTCCTGGATTATAGTAAGCAATCTAATCCATTAAAACACAAAATGCTCAGAAAATCAAGAATTGCAACTATTTCTTCAATTACACAATCCGTACAAAAACTTTGCAAAATATACCAACCTATTGAAAAGGTCAAGGGAGGTCTTATATAGTTGACCATGACCCTATCCTAATGGTTTCAGATAGTTATAAACCTCAAATTCCCAAAAAGACATTATTGCAAGAAATGTTGTCAATGTTGTCAGTGACAACATTGACAACTTTTACAACTTTTGTGATTCTTGCATAAAACATGGTCCAACACCTCAAGAACTTAACCAATTGAATAATTAGGCTAAGTAAACATCAAATATGTCTCCTAAACCCTTCCTTGTCCAATTTTACCCCTTAATGGATCATTTCCACTATTGCCCCAACATTGGCAATATGAATACACATGAGCAACTTTGGACATTGCTTGAAAAGAAAGTCACTAAAGACCTAATAAGACCTCCTTATCTAACTCAAAAAATACTAGGACCCACCTAGTCCTATGATTCCACTAGTGGTGTGGCTAGGACCACTACAAGACAAAAACAACATAGAAGCCCTAGGTTACATGTTAGCCCTACCTAGGTGCTCATGCACCATGGAACACATATTTTTATTAACTATACCATGCATGTTTATTAAAATTTTTACCACACATATGCCACACATAATCATGTTGGACAAATAAACATACAAGTTCCACACTTGGCACCACCTTGTATTACACTACAACTAGCACCAAGCTCAACAATTGACATTTTCCTATCCACATGCAATGTGCATCATACATGCATGAGACCTATGTACAAATTGTTGAGGGCCTAGCTTATGGTCACTTGCATAAATATCTTGTACGAGGAACAAGTAAAGAAGACCCAACTATAAACTCTTATATGTGCATTGTATTGTACATATATTCTTTCATGCAATACATCTATATTGCATAATATTTCATGCCTCTTAAATGTACATTTAATTTCTAATCTAGGGTTGTAGATGCATAATAAAAAAATCCTATAGATTACAAGCTAATTGGAATATATGTCCTCTAATCTAAATTACAAATGGATAATTAGTTTCATAGCTTGAAAATTTTCATTAGACACATTCAAACACACTCACAACACTTAAAAAAATATTGTGCTCTCGGTTCAAAATTTGAGCATTTATGCAAACCCTGAGAGTATATTGTAATGACATATGAATTTGTACCTATGGTTGAACTAGTAGATGTTGAATACACTAGAATGCTATTGGGTGGGTGGAGTGAATCAACATATATTAAAATTTGAATTAATCTATTTTATATTTAAAGTTAAAACCATTACTAAATGAAAATTTATGAAAGGAAAGTATGCACCACACTATTCGACAAAGAGACGTCAAGATTTTTATGTATAAATCCAATGAGGGAAAAATCATGGTAAGAGTTAACTTACACTATATGAAACACGTTTTAAAGGTCATGCCCTAAGGAAGCTCACCTCTCTTGGAAATGACTTGCCTAGAAAGGTACAATTATATAAGAACCTATTGAGGAGATACACTATCGTAGAGTAGGGTACCTTAATGATGGAAGTGCTCCCAGGTGTGCTAGCACAAAATATACTTAGGAATCTACTTGTCCTAATATTATTAGGATCCAAATATCTCTTCTAGGACCCAAATAATCTTAAGTCTCCAAGCCTAAGACTATCATAACTCAACCCCAAGAGTTAGTCTCCTTGTGCTTAACCTTGAAGGATTTCCAATCATTAAAATTACTTCCAATCTTCAGTCTTACAAAGTTTTCATAACGACTTCACCAGTGCTGCAAGAGTTATGTCAACCATAAAACCTCCCTTTGTCATCCTTCCAACTCCATTGGAATGGGTCTTCAAACTCCAATCAGTCAAGTTCAAGATTGATTCTCCATTTGGTCCTATTAGGCCTAATTGCACAATTAGACCTATCTAGGGGTTTTTCTAGATTCTTTCCTAAAAATTGTAAATAACCCCCAAAAAAAACTTAGGATCCAGATACCCTTTTAAAATACCTAAAATATTTTTGAGGTCTTAAGTTCCTAGGTCATCTGTACAGTAGTATCCTATAATATAGGGAAAATAGGGCTAATTTGGTTCATAATATGCAGTCCACTGATTTATACCTAGAAATCTATCTTGATGGATTGGCAAAGACCTAATCTCTCTGTTAGGGATCTATAGGACCTTAAAGCTTCTAAAACCACACTTTTTTTTAAATCTCTCAAAAACTTCCTTGCACATGCACTCAAGTTTCTTCTTGTCATACACGTAACCGACACTCATTGCTTGCCTCAGGCATGACTTTAAAATGAGCAAACTAGCTCTCCAAACCTCCTACTTGAGTATTTGTACTATACAGAGGCTCCCATACAAGATTTATCTAGGCCATGGTAATTTCCATGGTCTGATTCTATAGGGGAGCCATGAAACCAAAAACCACTCTGTCTCCTACAACAACTATATTAGTTTCAAAATAATTTACAAAACCTATCTACTCTACTCAAAACAACTTTATCACTGAATGAAAAAATACTAGAACTATCTTCACAACATATTTCCAACACTAGAACAAGTTGTTCAATCCATTCAAACACTTCCACACTAAAAGCAAGTCGACTGTTGCAGAAAACTAGAACACAGAGCTTCTATTCACTTCAAAATTCTTACTACATCACACAATGCCTTGAGAAATGGGATATTCCTAGCCTTAACATTCCATGCCCATGATTATAGGCCATTATGGAAACTATCCATAATTCTTCTTCGAAGGGAATCCATTTTTTCCATTTGTTGTCATGCAACATTAAAACTTGCTAAGCAAATTTTATGACAACTTTTGTAACTTCTTGCATAGTTATGATTGTGAGTCTCAATTCAACCTAGAATGGTGTAGAATGAATCTAGGAACCATTTTAGGCACTAAAATAACCTCTCCATAGACTTAAAGGCTTTTAGAAACTTTGAACCCATTTTTCCACTGTGATACCTACAATAGACTGTCATAGTTTTACTGTTTTGTTACTCGTGCTTTCAGTAGTTTAGGCTTTGACATACTTTGACTATTAGAGACTTTTTATACATTTAAGGATCGGTGGGATCCTGTGTTATATATTCAGTACCTAATTATATAATCAGGGTACATTTGAGATGCTTTATTTTTTGTTTCAGTTTCAGTTATGATGATGTCGTATATGAGATTTAAGTGTATGAATGTAATATGATGAATTTGGTTTAGGAAACTGATGCTAGGTTATTTTAGTTCTACTGTAGTTGTGGTTTATATGCATGTATATTATTGATGTCATGTATGTTTCATATCATGTCATTTTTGATCTACTGATGTGTGCATTGAGTGTGTAGGAAAAGTTGACCATGGATCTAAACCGGGGACCCAGTACTGGAACCTATGTAAATTTATGTGCTTTCCAAGGTCCTACATATAAAGAGACATGGACCTCGTTGTTTATGTGGTTATTTTATAAACATATTTTGCATGTATGTAATTAGATTAGTTAATTTTCATGTGTTTGAGTCATGTCATTTGTTTTAATTTAATATGCCAAATTTGGTAATTGTTATAATTTAATGTTGACATGGCTAGTAAAGGGAATCAGGGTTAGAAGTTTCTAGAAAGTCTTTCTGACTTAGAAATCCGTGGGTTTACTTTAGGGTTAGTTTAGGAGGGTCTTTCGGGCTCCTAGGAGGTAACCGGGGTCAGTTTTAGTTACCCAAATCGGTACCCTATGGGTTAGGGGTCATTTTCAATCATTAATGACCCTCTAAACTAATTTATTGCACCTCTAAAGTGTCACTTTCAGACTTGAACGAATTTGAGGAGTTGTGTAACCTTGGTCAATATTCCTCTTCTACCCAAGTTGCATTTGACTCCACCCATGGAGATTTTAGGCAATTGGATAGTTAAGAGTTGGTTAGGGTCACCTCACCTTTGGGTTAAGCCTTGTTCTTGTTGGAGGTTTTCTTATTTAGGGAAGGATTTAGGATGAGTTGAGTGTTCACCCACTCTCTACACTTAGAGACAAAATTTAGTTGAAGGAGCTTTTGGAGGAGCTTAGAAAGGATATCTCAACACCAATCCATTCCTCATTTTAGCTTGGAATTAAGGTTGGATCTCTTAAAGTAATTATTTTGGTTCATGTGTTTTCTTGAGCTTGAAACTCCATTAATGGAGTCCTATGTGTTTTGAAGTTTTATTTTTAAAATTGAAATTTAATGTTTTGTTTCATAATGTCTTTATTTTGTGATTGGATTTCGAATGGTTCTTCAAGGCACACTCACCCTTGGGAGGGCAGAGTAACTTTGAAGGGGTAAATGGAAATGATTCTTGTTAGTGTAGAGTCTGCCATGTGTGGAGGGAAAACATGGGGTAACATGATACCCATGATGCCAAGAAGGGTCTGAGGGCACCTAGGAGGCATAAGGAGGTTATTTTAGGATTGCATCTTGTGAAGATGGTCCTTTTAAAGTCCATGTGAGGCTTGTGAGTTTATTTTAATTATTGGCTTTCTCCTACAGCGAGGTCTACCACTACCCCTATTTTAGGAAGGTCTCTTGGAGACCTATCCTTTTGTTCATCCTTATGTTGGGAAGTTTTCTGGAGTATGAGTTTTTTGTTTGCTTGTCTGCTTGTTGTGTTTGCCTGATTATTAACCATTCCAGTTTGGATCCCCAAGCTCGGGGGTGGCCTTGTAAAGGCCTAGGTTGGGAGGTGAGCCTCCATGGTCAACCCCACCATTTACAGGTTCCTGATGGATTTCAAAGTTGCATTGTACCCTTATGAGAAAGATGGGCATGGCTAGAAAAATGATCATTTGTATCCCAAGATGTTTAATGGTTTTTCTTTTGTACAAAGGTGGTAATAAGGCCATTATGAAATATTGTAATCTTTTGTTTTGTTTTGGGTAAAATTTTATCAACACGAAATATTTATGTGAGCAATAGATTTTTTTTTTTTGATAAGTTGAGAGTATCTATGTTGTTAACATACCTTTACTAATTCCACCAATGTGTTGATCTAATGTAATAAAAGTGGTATGTATTTACTTAATATTTTATACTTAGATTTCATTAAAAAGAAAGTTCATAATTTCAAAGTTAATAAGAGTAGCAATGAGTATATTATTCAACTTAAAGTTCTTTCCCTTGAAAACCAATGATAAGTTGCATCTAGTTACAAATTCGTCAAATTAAGTAGAAGATTGGGATTTTAGATTAATTGGATGCCATGTTATATTTTTAAGGAAATAATATATATTTTTTACTTTTACACTTAGAAATTTTTTTGAAAATGTCAAAAACAAATATGCTCAAATTTAAAATTTTTCTCCACCAAGTTGTAGAGCACAAATTATAGACTTTTTTGGTGCAAAATAAATTTAATGAAAAAGTCCCTAGTATGCCCCTGTTTGGGTAAATATAGTCCCTTTTTTTCACCAGTAAATTACTTCTTTTTTTTAACATTCTTTATTTAAGCAAATAAAATTATAGTTTTTTTTCTTCCCTTAAATTAATGTTTATTTTTTTTTTTATGTAAAAACTTTTCAAAAAAAAATAATAACCAAAAAAAAAATTTATTAAAATTTAAAATCGGGTGGGAGGGCCAAAGCCTTTCCCAACCCACAGACTGGTTTAGCTGTGGTTTGGAGGGCATGGCGAGGAGGGCTGAAACCCTACCCCATGACGCCCTCTATGTAAGAGTGGGGCGGGCAGGGCCGACCTCTCCCCAGCTGCCACCACTTGCCGACTTCCCACTCCCCTCCCTCCGCTGACAGTGGCCCCTCCTTGGCACTGGGTGGTGTTCTTTGGGCTCGGGGTGGTGCCTTCCTCTCCGTCGTTCTGCCCTCCCTAGTCCCCTCCTCCGTCGTTGCTTGGAGTAGAACCTGGCCGCCGCTTATGTTGTCGGCTCCCTGCATATTGTAGGGTTCAAAATTTCTTTTTAGAGTTGGATAGGTTTATGTAATAAAGTAAGGGATATAATATTTTATGTTATAAGATTAGAAGATAGATTTATTTATTTTATATATTAAAATTAGATTTAATCTGATTGTTTCATAAGGATTTTAGGGTAATGGAACAGAATGATATTTTTAAGTTTTCATAGTTAGCATATGTAAATATCTTTTGGAAATCTGGTTTTAGGTAGTGATTAGTCTATCTTAATTTAATATTAAGATTATTAGATTATAATCTTTAATTTATGCATACATTAGTTAGGTGATAGTTGTAATGTTTTAACATAATCTTCAGATTATATTGTTTTTATTAAAGTTAAAATTGATTTGTATTTAGATAATATTTTAGAGATTTGTTTTAATAAAGTTAAATTTAATTTGACTTCGTTAGTATCAATATAGTTTTCTTTTTAAAATAATAGTTTTAAACTTAAGATTCAATATTTGATTAAAATTGAAATGTTATATTATGGATATAGATTTTGTTTTAGATGGGTTAATATTTAAAAAAAAAAGGGGCTTTATATTGTCTTAGTTATATTTTTTTCACAAGGCAAGTTAATGTTGATTTAAAAATTTAGTTAAAATATTAGAATCATTTTAATTGTAAATTAGATTATATATTTTTTAGAGGTAATGATTTAAAAACGTTGTAAATTTTTGAAACTACCCCCTTTCAAACCTCTTGACCTGAAAAAATGAGAGAGTGCTAGAGATTGCTATGCTAGGGTTTCATGCGTACAACATCCTGTCTATGTCTTTGCTCTGAGCTTTCCATCTATCATACTACATTTACTGCAGGATTTTTGCATTAGGGTTAGCTTTTAGTATGGCTCCGGCCAACTTCGGCCCAATAGTTGTTGCTGGTGCACGAGTTGAAGCTTTGGAAAGCCATGGTGCCTCCTCTAAACAAACATCCTCGCAAGTTCATCTCAAAGGTCTTTCACGAGGTAACCCTGATATTGTTCTTAATCTGTAAGGATTTGATTTTGCATGTGAATGGTTAGAAAAGCATACTCTGATTGGATATTTTGTGGGTCATACTCCTGAAAGTATCCTCAAAGATTGGGTTAACAAGAGCTGGACCCCTCATGGGGTACGCCTTGATGGTGTGTAAAACCTTACCAAAGGTTTTTTTCTTTTCCATTTTTCTAACCCTTCTCAGGCAGAAGTGGTTTTTAACCGCAGACCGTGGACTGTTAGGTCTTCCCTGCTTGTTTTTTAGAGATGGTCTTGAGACTTGACCGTCTCGGATGACAAGAAACTTAGGGTTCATGTTTGGGTCAAATTTCCTAGTCTCCCCTTTCCATGCTGGCCATTCATTGAGTCCATTGCTAAAACCCTTGGTAAGGTCATTGTCATGGAACATGACAAATTTTTCAATGCCCGTCCCCAGAAGTGTGTCTGTGTTGAGGTCAACCTTTCTAGGGACCTCAAAGACACTGTTGAAATCCAGATTGGTGCCCTCACCATTTCTCAAAAAGTGCTCTATTTGAACTTGCCTAACACCTGCTATCGGTGTCAATCGGCAGAACACAAGATTAAGGATTTCCCGTTAGCTACCCCTCGGGTTAAGCCACTACCAAAGGAAGCACCGGCCAAAAATACGGAAGCTGGAAAAAAAGAAGAATGGACTAGAGTTTCATGAAAAGGAAGGAATGCCTCAAGCTCCAAGATGACACAAGCCACTTCCACTGTTGTGTCACCTTTAGAACCTTTGGCTGGAAAATCTCCTTCTTCCAAGGATTTTCCACTGCTGCTTGTTTAAAACCCTATTATTCAGAGGAAAATCTCTACCGTGAAGCCTTCCACTTCAGAAGTGGTGCTCGCACTGCCAGTGGATTCTTTGGTTTTCTCTTGGTCTTTGCATCGATCTTGCAGTCCTGATGGACACACAGACGACCCAGATAAAAGGTGGTTTACCTCTTCTAGAGAATTTCTCCCCAACTTTGTCTCTGTATGAGCCTTCTTGTAGAATAGCTTCTCCTCTCTTGGGGATGAGGAAACCATGCAAGAGTTTTTATGAATTTTTTGTCATGGAATGTGTGAGGTCTAACTGACCTCTCCAGAAAGTACTATGTGCATGATACCCACAGTAGAATTCACAGTCTAGATGTGTTATGTTTATAGGAGGTTAAGATATATGGTTTTCTTCTTAAATCTGCCCATCATGTCATATGGCTGGACGACATTGTTTTTTCTTTTCAACATGAAGCTGGTAAAGGTGGTGTCATTACTATTCTGACACCTCACCTTCATTCTTCTATTATTGCTCATGGTTCTAATCTAATGCAATGTGTCACCTGGATTTTGCTTTCATAATCATTCTTTTGGTGTCATTAATGTTTACACCCCCAATGATGTTATCGAAAGATCTCAACTTTGGTGTTGGCTGCCAGACAATCTACCTCCCGCCACTTGGGTTATGTGTGGGGATTTTAATATGGTTGAGCTGGCTTCTGACAAGGAAGGAATTACACCTTTTTGCTGGATAGTTGGAGAGAGAGAAGCTTGGTATCACATGCAAAATAAATTGGGCCTTTTTGATCCTAATGCTAACCGCCGCCAGCAGGGTGGGGTTTGGAATACTTGGTCCAATTTCAGAGTTGGCTCTGATTGTATATTTAAGAAGCTAGATCATGCTATGATAATGGCTCAATTTTTTTCTCTTTTTCTGAAGATCGAGGCCTACCTTTCATTCCTCTGACAAATGTTACCTTCTCAGACCACTTCCACATTTATTTCTCTATCACTTGGCAGTTTTCTGCCAGAAGGGCTGCCCAAATGCAGTTTTATGTCAACACGTCTGTGCTGACACATACCTCCACTATTGCTCACATTCTTCAAGTTTGGAATTTAGAGCCTTGGACCCACACTCATTTTGGTTGGATTCAATGGTGGAATGATGCCATTACCTGCATTGCTAGATTTCTTCACATTTATGGCCAATAGTTAGCTTGTTACAGAAAGCGTGCTTATGAAGCTAACACTAAGGCTCTTCACAATGCTGCTGATTTTCTTGCATCAAATCCATTTGCCTCTACTCTCCAGCTTGAGCTAGCCCAACTCCATCATGAGAAATAGATTGCAGATGCCTATGCTACTCGTGGAGCTCAAATCAAAGCTTGCCTCCACTGGTTGGAGGTGGGTGATAAAGCCTCTAAGGAGTTTTTTCATGCTCTCAAAGTCTGTCATACCAATGTTGGTATTCAAAAGATTAATTAAGGATTTGACACCCTTATAAAGCTTCTGACCATTCTACAAGCTTTTGTTTAGCATTATGAACAAGTGTTTGCTTCACAGGGTAATTCTGTGGCACGGGAAGAGGCTCTGAAGGCTTGTATTGCTGTTACTCCAAACTACCTAGCGGTTGAATAGTGTGCCTTTTGTGAGAAATTTCTTACCATCTCTGACCTTAGAGAAGTGGCTTTCTCTATGGCCAATGATAAATATCCAGGATGCGATGGCTTCCCCTATGAGTTCTATAAACACCTTTGGGATGCTGTTGGTCCTGACCTGCACAAAGTCTACCTTGAGGCCTTTCACAATAAAAGTTTGGGAACTTTAATTAATAAAGGAAATATCAAATTCATACCTAAGTCTGGTGATCCAGAGGATATTTGCAATTGGAGGCCCATCACCTTGTTGAACGTCTCCTACAAGATAATTGCCAAAGCATTAGCTCTTAAAATTAGACATCTCCTTCCTCTTATTGTCCACCCTGAGCAAACTAGTTTTATTAAGTCCAGGTATATTCTTGACAACATTATTGCTATCTGGGAAGGGATGGAATGGGCTCGCCATTCTAAGCAGGCTACCCTATTTCTCAAAATTGATTTTGCTAAAGCCTATGACCGCATTGAATGGCCCTTTATTTTTGCTATGCTTCAAGATCTTGGGTTCGGTCCTCACTTCTTGCGGTATGTGGAAATGATTTTTGGCAATGCCTCTGCTTGCATTACCATCAATGGGTCCCAATCTGATACTTTTGGGATTTTTTGATCCATCTAGCAAGGTTGTTCATTGGCTCCTGCCTTATATGTGCTTGCTGTTGAAGGATTTGGGTACTTGCTTGCCAACTCTATTTCCTCTGGTTTAGTTCATGGAATTTCCCTTCTTGATTCCCCTTCCCAGCTTGTTAATGGCCACTTTTCTAATGACTCCTTTCTCACTCTTATTGAGGATGAGGAGAACATATCCAATGCCTTGCAGTGCCTAGACACCTTTTGTCAAGCCTCTGGATCTGCTATTCAATGGTCTAAAACCCTTTGTTTTAGATAGTCTTTTTCTTCCAGCCCCTGCCTGGCTTAACAATTTTGATTGGAAATAGGTACAACATGGGGAAGTCTTTCATTTCATGGGCATTCCCTTTTCTTTCCATTGATCCTCTATGGATTTATGGAATTCTGTGATTACCAAGATTGAAAAAAAATTGCAATATTGGATCTGCAAGCCTCTTTCCCTTGCTGGAAAGTTTTAGATTTGTTCCAAAGTTTTTTCTGCTACTCATGTCTACTACCCCTCTTGTTGGGCTCCCTCAAAGGCTTCTTATCTCAAGTTGGAGCGTTTGCTCTGAGATTTTATTTGGGCCTTTGGTGCTGACGGCCATGGTTTTCATAGGGTTGCCTGGGAGTTCTGTTGCCTTCCTCATGACTTTGGCAGCCTTGGCCTTCTATCCACTCAGAGGTAGGGGCATGCACTCTATGTGAAGTGGATTATCCATGCTCTTACTGGTAATGAGGCTTGGAAAATTCTTGTCAGGCACTGCATCTCTTCGGGTTTCCCAGTTCACAGGCTGGATTGGAAGGGCATTGGTCTCCAAACCTTGCTCACTATGAAAGAACCTATTCAAATCTAGGGTACCTTCATCATCAAGAGAATTTGAAAAGCTTGGGATGATTTTAAGCCTTGGCTCCGATGGGATGGTGATGCCTTTCGCAATGGTCTTTCTTTCAATTAGAAAAGCCGCTGGTGGTCTCCGTTGTTTTCTATTCAACGCATCCCTTTGGCCAAGACTGAAGGGACTAGTGCTCTGCATTTTTTCAAACGTGGCATCTGGACTCCCAAGGACCTCTTCTCTAGAGCCTCTATGGGTCTCTGATCATGGGAGGATATGCAGGTGCAGTATCATTTGGCTTGTTCTGATCGCCAGAATTTTGATCTTTTGGTCTCTACGATTCCTGCCAACTTGCTTCATAAGATTGACATTCAATTTGCGAGGCCTTGGTGGAAGGATTGGAAATGGTATCCTGCCACGCCTTTCAGTAATTATAAGCCAAGGCCAGGCTATAGGTGGTTATCTCCTCATCTTCTGATGGTGGATACCCTTAATCAGAGATGACATCTTCATTCCTCCACATCTCAGTGGAGCACTCACTTTCAAACTATTTGGGATGCCATTACAAAGACTACGATGGCTCTTTTTGTGTGGTGTCTACTTTTTCAAGGGCTCCTAGTTGGCCCTAGGCTCAAACATCTGGGTGTTCAAGACCCTCGTTGTCCCTTCTGTGGTCACCCTGAATCTTTTTTGCACATCTTCTGGTTTTGTAGGAGAGCTCAACAGTATTGGCAGTGGATTCATGATTTCTTCAAACCTTTTCGGTCTGAGCCTTTCTCTTGGCACATGATTGTCTTAAGAGATTCCCCTAGACTTCCCTCAAAGTTTACCCAGATTTGGCATACTTTCAGGATGGATATTTTGTTCGCGTTATGGAAAGATAGGAATGCTATTATTTTTTTTCACAGCTTTCTTGATACGAATGTTGCTCTATATAACAAGGCTTGCATTTGTAATAATGTTATGATGCATATTCAAGTTCAGGCCAATAAAGTGGCTCTTGAAGTGGCTCACCTGCAGGAGCTACTCAATCATTGGGGCAATGCTCCTTGTACTATTTCTTGGGTTCCTCTTGATGCCATTTTTGTTGAAGGTACTCCTCCCAAAGGCCACCACCACAGGTGCAACTCCTCGGCATGCCGCTCATGCACCCCGCATTTGCAGGCACCCCATCACCACTCTCCAAGAGGTGGCGGTGATGGATGGTGGCACTGCTCAGATTCTCCACCTCATCATTCTTCTGGGTGGTCTCCAGCTCCGGCTCAGTCTGCCCCTCCTAATGCTCCTAGTTATCGTCGTGGATCTGATTGGCCTCCTACCACCTCTTCAAAGTTTCCCCGCCTGGCTTTGGCCATTTCGCCACCCAGGGTGGAAGAGAAAGAAAAAGATGAAGCTGAAGATGATGGGTGGTTGCTTCCTGACCCTCCTATTAACCCTAATAATGTGTGGGGTTCTGATGATAAAGATCCTCCTTTTGCCACTACTCTTGCTGCATAAGTACTACATGCCTACTTTTTTTATGAATAGTTGTGCTCTGTTTCTGGCTTGGCTGTGTGAACTTTGTAGGGGGATTCTTATGTCCCATGGCCCCTTTTTTGTGGATATGTAACTTTGATATTTTTATTAATTGAAAAGACACTATTCATAAAAAAAAACCTCTTGACCTAGTTAACGTTTCTATCGATTATCAGGTCAAGCCAACTCCCTCATCGTCATGCCGACCCTTTCTTAGGGTATTTTATTTTCTGTTGACCGATATTTAGAATGGTTGACTTTTGGTCAACCATGGTCAAACCTTGACTGTTTGCCTCAATTTTCAAACCAGGTACTCTCCGCAGCCTCTAGACCCTAGGGTTTCAGTTTCACGTCTTTCAGAGATAGTTGACTTTTTGGTCAACATGGGTTGATTTTTTGGTCAACCATCTCAGTTTGCAGGCCTAAGCCTCCATATAAATTAGTAGGCTCTAGTAACTCCCTTTCACATATATTGGAGTATAGTTGAATTTTGGTCAACTCTAGTTGACTTTTAGTCATCTATCTTGATTTACGTGCCGATCAAGGTTTCCAGTTTAAGAATCCTGGTAGGATAGTTCTATGAGCTATCCTACCCTGCATGACCTTCTAGTTACTATTTCTCCTATGTACCATTTTGCATGCACTTGCTATACCTTTGGGGTAGCATAACCTCTCCTTTTAGTGCATTTTAAAATTTTTTGTTTGTGTGTTTTTGCCCAACTTTTGGGCATGATATTTTGGTATCAGAACCATGTTTAGAAACATTGGGAACCTAACCCACTATGTTGTCACTAAAATTGTCTTGCATGTGTAGGATGGCACTTGTCACTCGTTAGGCCCGTTAGCAAGGGCATGGTCAGAGACATGTCCCCACAGCACGTGTAGAGGTACGACCTGAGGTAGAGGATCGTAGGAGGGATCATAGTCCACATCCTAAACGCCCTCCTGATCCTAATGCAGCACTATTGCTAGCTTTCCCAAATTTGGCTGGGATTATCTTAGACTGCATGCCACCAGTTAACCAACAAAGAGAGAGAAGTAGGAGCCCACCTCCTAGAGCAGGAGGGAATCAGGCAAAACAGGAAGAGGAATCCATTGCAGTGCCATGGGGTATTCCTAGGGGAGGTGCACAGAGACTCGATAGAGCATCCCCTGATATAAGGAATCAGATCATGGAATTGATGATGCTTAAACTGCCTCCCTTCACTGGAGAAGCAGATGGGGTAGGAGCAGAGGCTTGGATTTTAAGCCTGGAAAGGTGCTTTGGGTTGCAGAATTATGGCAACAACCTTAAAGTACGGTTCACAGTTCTTTTGTTAAGAGACGGGGCATCCACTTGGTGGAGGCATGAGGAGACTAAGGGACTCATAGACATCAATACCCTCACTTGGAGAGCTTTCCTCAAGCTTTTTAGAGAGCGGTATATTTCTAAGCAGTTCAGAAAACACCGTATTGATGAGTTCCATGACCTCCGGCAATAGGGTCTTACAGTAGCCCAGTATGAGGGAAAATTTCTCGATCTCCTACCCTATGTTGAATACATGGGAGACAAGAAGGTGCAAGTGAATAGGTTCATCAAGGAATTAAATCCCACGATTTTAGATAGGGTACGCATGGTACCTTTAGGAAACTTAAGGTTCATGGTGGACAGGGCCTTAGTAGCCGAAGAGATAGTTAGGGGCCCACAGGATTATAGGGATAGGTCATAAAACCACAATACCTCATCCTATGCCTCTGGATATTAGAAAACCCTATGGAAGGGGAATCAAAGGAAATCTATAGGGACCTTCAGGGTCCCACAGTAGCAGTAGCCTCAACAGTCTCAGCAGAACCAGCGATAGAGGCCACCTCAGGTTCAGCAGGGCTCTAAGCCTAAATAGTGGCAGTCACAAGGTCCTAAGAAGGACCAGAGACCTCAAGCACCATACACCCCTCCAGCATAGACTCAACAGTCCTCTAGGGGTGGCTATAGCAGTTCATCTAGGACCACAGGATCTCAATATTCTAGGCCTCCTAGTGCTCAGGTTCAGTCGCGGGGACCATGTTACACTTGTGGTGCCATGGGGAACTTAGCTAGAGAGTTCCCACATGGTGGTAGTTAGTGTACAACGGTTTCAGAACTGACAGTTGGGGACACAGGGATGTCCCACATGGTTTTTGCAACAGTGGACAACCGCTAGGTAGAGCACCAGACTACCATTATTGAGGCCTCAGGTAAGATAATAGGTAGTGATGTTACTATTCTATTTGATACTAGAGCCACCAACTCCTTTGTTTCTCCATCGGTTGTGGAGCGTTGCAGGCTAGTGGCAGCTATACAAGAGGTTAGATGGGAAGTAGAGTTAGCTTCAAGAGCTAGAGTTTCTATGACCTCTATGGTTAAGGATTTTCTGATCCAGATTGGTGGCATGACCACCATAGCTAATCTCAGAGTCACTTCCCTTGGATCTTACAGCCTAGTTCTTGGATGATCCAAGCTAGATTTTTGTAAGAAGAGGATCGAATGTTTGGATGATGATGGTACGTATACAGTTATTATTGGGGTTCATAGGCCTGTATCCCTCCATGTAATTTCTGCCATGCAGCTTAAGTGATGCATGCAGAAGGGATTCCAGTTGTATGTCATCACCATCAATGATAGGGAAGAAGAGACAGAGAAGGAAACTTCTCTTTATGACTTCCCCATTCTTCAAGAGTTTGCAGATGTGTTTTTGTTGGAGCTACCTGATATGCCTCCTCGTAGGGTAGTAGAATTTCACATTGATCTCATACGAGGAGTTGAGCAAGTTTCCAGAGCACCTTATAGGATGACCACTAATGAGCTTAATGAGCTCAAGATACAACTTGAGGAACTACTAGTTTTAGGACACATTCATCCAAGTGTTTCTCCTTGGGGTGCACCAGTTATCTTCATAAAGAAGAAAGATGGATCTCTTAGGTTGTGCATGGATTACCAATAATTGAACAAAGTTACCATCAAGAATCGGTATCCACTTCCTAATATCGATGACTCGTTTGATCAGTTGCAGGGTGCCCGAGTCTTCTCAAAGATAGACCTCAAATCGGGTTACCATCAGTTGAGGATCATGGATAGTGATATTCACAAGACCACATTCCACTCTAGATATGGCCACTATGAGTTCACTGTGGTTCCATTTAGTCTTACTAATGCTCTAGCTGTGTTCATGAGTCTTATGAATGGATTATTCCATACCTTTCTTGACAATTTTGTAGTGGTGTTTCTCGATGACATCTTGATATTTTCCAAGGATGAGAAAGACCATGAGGAACAATTGAGGAAAGTGTTGCAGTGTCTTAGAGACAACCAGTTATATGGTATCTTGTCAAAGTGTTCCTTCTTCAGATCAGAGGTTAAGTACCTTGGCCATGTTATTTCAAGTGATGGGATCTCAGTAGACCCATCAAATATTGATGCTATTATGGATTGGCCAGCACCTACCACTGTGACCGAGGTTAGGAGTTTCATGGGTTTAGCCGGTTACTATAGACAATTTGTTAAGGGATTCTCTCATGTAGCAAACCCCATTACTTCTCTTCAGTGAAAGGGAAAGAAGTTTGAGTGGACTGAGAAGTGTGATAAGTCTTTTCAAGAGCTCAAGAGAGCACTCACCAGTGCACCCATTCTTGCTGTACTAGAGCCCTCAGCAGACTTTGTGGTTTGCGCAGATGCTTCTTTGGATGGTTTAGGAGTAGTCCTCATGCAAGGAGGATGAGCTATAGCCTTCGAGTCTAGGAAACTAAAGACTCACGAGCTCAACTACCCTACCCATGACCTTGAGCTCGCAGCAGTGGTGCATGCTTTAGTCAGATGGTGACATTTTCTCTTAAGGCATCGATTCAAACTTCATTCAGACCATTAGAGTCTTTTTTACATCTTCACTCAGCTGAACCTTAATGCTAGGCAGAGGAGATGGATGGAGTTCTTATGTGAATATGATTTTGATGTCCATTACATCAAAGGGAAAGAGAACATGGTTGCAGATGCCTTGAGTAGGAGACGACATGAGATTTCTTCTATGTCTAATGGAACGAATTTGAGAGATCACATTCTTCATCACTTACATGAAGATGAGATGTATACAGAAGTTTGTGGGTTGATTCGATCTCAGAGGCCCCTTGAAGGGAATTTTTTATAATATACTTTGGAGTCTGATGGACTTATGCGTCATAGAGGAAGTATCTATATACCTTCTTCTGGAGGATTACGTGAGTTTGTGATGCTTGAGGCTCATAGGGCCCCTTATGTAGCACATCCTAGAGTTAAGAAGATGCATGTCGACTTGAAGAAACTATATCATTGGCCAGGCATGAGGTTATAGATTGTAGAGATGGTAGCTAGATGCCTAGAATGACAGAGGGTGAAGGAAGAACACCATCATCCAGGCGGTCTCCTTCAGCCTCATGAGGTACCAGTGTGGAAATGGGACACCATATCTATGGATTTCATAGTAGGTCTTCCTATGTCTTCTTGTATTCATGATGCCATCATGGTGACAGTCAACAAGTTGACTAAGGTTGCTCACTTTTCACCAGTGCATACCACCTTTACTGCACCAGCAATGGTGCAAGTGTTCTTATGAGATATAGTCAGATTTCATGGCATACCTCATAAGATCATCTTAGATAGAGATTCTCTCTTCACTTCATCCTTTTGGAGTGAACTTCAGCTAGCTATGGGTACTAGGCCCAGCTTCAGTACAACTTATCATCCTGAGACAGATGGGCAGACCAAAAGGGTCAATTAGGTGTTAGAGGACATGCTTTGCATGTATGTCATGGACCATCAAACCCAGTGGGAAGAATACCTAAACTTAGTGGAGTTTTCCTATAACAATGGGCACCAGACTTCCTTGGGTATGCCTCCTTACCAGGCTCTTTATGGTAGGCCATTGAGGACCCCACTCAGTTGGGATAGGATCAAGGATAGAGTTTCCTTTGGTCCTGAGCTATTCAGGGATATAGAGTAGCAGGTGACTTTGATTAGAAAATGACTTGAGGAAGCTCAAGATAGGTAGAAGAAGTATGTAGATGTGAAGAGGATTGATCAAGCCTATCTAGTTGTAGAAAAAGTCTTTTTGAGAGTGTGACTGCATAAGAGTGCAATCCGTTTTGGAAAGGGCTCTAAGCTAGCAACTCATTTTGTTGGACCTTTGAGATCCTTGAGAGGATAGGACTAGTTTCTTATTATTTAGCATTGTCACCTAGCCTGTCACACATCCATAATGTGTTTCATGTTTCAGTTCTGAGGAAGTATGTTTATGATGAGTCTCATGTGATAGATTGGGATGCCTTGCAGGTGGAGTTGGATGAGAAGCTAGCTTTGGAGCCAATTCATATATTGGCTTGGTGGACATTGGGTCTTTGAGGCTAAGATCTAGACTAGGTTAGGGTCCAGTGGGATTGCTATGACAAGGTTATAGCGTCTTGGGAGGATGCAACACATATGAGATCATAGTACCCTCACCTCTTTGATGAACTTCAGGAGGAAGTTTATGCCTAGAGGGGGTGGATGTGAGACCTACATTAGACTGTCATAGTTTTACTATTTTGTTACTCATGCTTTCAGTAGTTTAGGCTTTGACATACTTTGACTATTTGAGACTTTTTATACATTTGTGGATCGGTGGGATCCCGTGTTATATATTTAGTACCTGATTATGTAATCAGGGTACATTTGAGATGCTTTATGTTTTGTTTCAGTTTCAGTTATGATGATGTTGTATATGAGATTTAAGTGTATGAATGTAATACGATGAATTTGGTTTAGGAAACCGATGCTAGGTTATTTCAGCTCTAGTGCAGTTATGGTTTATATGCATGTATATTATTGATGTCGTGTATGTTTCATATCATGTTGTTTTGGATCTACTGATGTAAGCATTGAGTGTGCAAGAAAAGTTGACCATGGATCTAAACCAGGGACCTAGTACTCAAACCTATGTAAATTTTTGTGCTTTCCGAGGTCCTATTTATATAAAGAGACATGGACCTCATTGTTTATGTGGTTATTTCATAGATGTGGTTTGCATGTGTGAAATTAGATTAGTAAATGTTCATGTGTTTGAGTCATGTCATTTGTTTTAATTTAATTTGCCAAATTTGGCAATTATTGTAATTTAATCTTGACATGGCTAGTAAAGGGAATCAGGGTTAGTTATAGGGTTAACTAAGGTTACCTAGGAGTAGTACCCAAGCTTACCCCAGGGTTAGAAGTTTCTAGAAAGTCTTCTTGACTTAGAAATCTGTAGGTTTACTTCAAGGTTAGTTTAGGAGGGTCTTTTGGGCTCCCAAGAGGTAACCGGGGTCAGTTTTAGTTATCCAACTTGGTACCCTATGGGTTAGGGGTCATTTTCAATCATTAATGAGCCTCTAAACTCATTTATTGCACCTCTAAAGTTTCACTTTCAAACTTGAGCGAATTTGAGGAGTTGTGTAACCTTGATCAATCTTCCTCTTCTACCTAAGTTGCATTTGACTCCACCCATGGAGAGTTTAGGAAAGTGGATAGTTAAGGGTTGGTTAGGGTCACCTCACCTTTGGGTTAAACCTTGTTCTTGTTGGAGGTTTGCCTATTTAGGGAAGGATTTAGGATGAGTTGAGTGTTCACCCACTCTCTTGATGACATGCAACTGATTGAATGTTTGATAATGTTAAGTTGAAGATGATGCAAAATATTAAATTAGTTAATGGTTTGTATTGTCATTGATGTCAACTTTATATTATCTGTATGGTCATGTACATAATTCCAAAGACTTCAGAGAATCAATGGAACAAATATTATGCTTTCAATAATGCATAAAAGTCAAGTATTCACTAAGTGACAGACAACACTGACAGAGTGCACACCATCGGTAAAGACAAAGAAAAAGGTCACAGTGATACCTGATGAGTAGAAGATAGTGTTTCCTGACAAAGTAGAATTACAGGATGCCCAAAAAATAGGAGACAGTGTTGCCCGACGGACAGAGATCCTGAAGCTAACAGGAGTTACATCGACGGAACTGGCAGTTTTCACAGACGATGAACTGCAGAATTGACTAACAGAACAAAGAGTTTAGAAAATGACAAAATATCTAGTTGGCAGAGCTTAAGGATAGAATTAACTAGTTGTTTTATTTGTTTTATTCGACCACAGTTAAGTAATTGATTTAAATAAGATTTATACAGTTGGCAAGAAGATAAATATGAGATAAATTAGGAGTTAAAGTCGTAAATCAAATTGGCTAGATTGTTTTTCACGCCAAGAATCAAGAATCAAGAATCGGGAATTAAGGAATATCATGTCTATATAAGAGACAAGCATAATTCATTTTCGTAAGCCATCAGATACATGAAAGAGGAGTGAATAGAAAGAGGATGCTAAATAGAAATTGGTGAAGGATAAACTTCACACAGTCCTAATCAATCAAGCTGAGGGAGAGCTAAAGAATTATGTAGACACCGATGAACAATGAAGCATAGCATCACAGAGAAAAAAGTGTGGAGAAAAAGGAATTGAATTGATACATTGATCAGAAAGGTATTGTACTTAAATAGATCTGAAAATCTGCAATTCAAAGTTGCATTAGAAATAGGTCATAGTGTTTCAGTTTAACCATTGAAGCATCAAGTCACTTAACAGAGCAGGACTTAACAGTCTTCTATAATTGAGGTATATCCTAACATATTTCCAAAAAGGTTGATTCATGAAATTAGCATTGAATTTGTATAAAGCCTATTGACAGTCGAAGAAGAAGGTTGATTCAAGGATGGTAGCAAGATTTTCCTAAAGCCTGTTGACAGTCTAAGAAGGAGGCTGATTCAAGGATGGTAGAAAAATAGATGCCAGATACTAAGTGACAACCTATGTATAAAAATCCTCTAACAAGGTCGCACTTAACAGTGTGTTTGTAACCTTTAACAGGGTTGGCTCCTAATAGGGCTCACTTTAGAAGAGTGAAAATTTGGGGTACCGGTCCCAGTGGTTTTTTCCCTTAATAGGGTTTCCACATTAAAATACATGTGTTATGTGTGTATGGTTTATTACTTTATTATTTTAAATTTCACATATGCATTTCTGGATTGATTGGTATACTCTGCATATTTACTGAGTATCGGTAAATAAATTTTACTGCTTATCGGTAATCAAGGAGAATAAGGACAGACAAGGTAAACTGACAGATAGTTAATTATTTCAAGGCATGCATCTTGTAGGGAATTAATAATGTGAGGTGTATTGATCGATGGATTAAAGTTTAAAGGATAAATTTTGAGGCCACTGATTCACCCCCCTCTCTCAGTTATTACTAACATCTCTACCCTTAGAGACAGAATTCAGTTGAAGGAGATTTTGGAGAAGGAGCTTAGGAAGGATAGCTCAACACCAATCCATTCCTCATTTTATCTTGGAATTAAGGTTGGATCTCTTAAATTAATTATTTTTGTTCATGTGTGTTCTTGAGCTTGAAACTCCATTAATGGAGTCCTATGTGTTTTGAAATTTTATTTTTGAAATTGAAATTTAATGTTTTGTTTCATAATGTCTTTATTTTGTGATTGGATTTTGAATGGGTCTTCAAGGCACAATAACCCTTGGGAGGGCAGAGTAACCTTGAAGAGGTAGATGGAAATGATTCTTTTTAGTGTAGAGTCTCCCATGTGTGGAGGGAAACACATGGGGTAACATGATACCCATGATGCCGAGAAGGGCCTAAGGGCACCTAGGAGGCATAAGGAGGTTATTTAAGGACTGCATCTTGTGAAGATGGTCCTTTTCAAGTCCATGTGAGGCTTGTGTGTTCATTTTGATTCTTGGCTTTCTCCTATAGCGAGGTCTACCACTACCCCTATTTCAGGAAGGTCTCTTGGAGACCTATCCTTTTGTTCATCCTTGTGTTGGGAAGTTTTCTGGAGTATGAGTTTTTTGTTTGCTTGTCTGCTTGTTGTGTTTTCCTGATTGTTAACCGTTCTAGTTTAAATCCTCAAGCCCGGTGGTGACCTTGTAAAGGCCTAGGTTGGGAGGTGAGCCTCCATGGTCAACCCCACCATTAACAGGTTCCTGATGGAGTTCAAAGTTGCATTGTACCCTTATGAGAAAGATGGGTATGGCTGAAAAAAAGATCATTTGTATCCCAAGATGTTTAGGGGTTTTTCTTTTATACAAAGGTGGTAATAAGGCCATTATGAAATATTGTAATCTTTTATTTTTTTTTGGGTAAAATTTTATCAGCACAAAATATTTATGTGAGCAATAGATTTTTATTTTTTTATTTATAAGTTGAGAGTATCTATGTTGTTAACATACCTTTACTAATTCCACCAATGTGTTAATCTCATGTAATAAAAGTGGTATGTATTTACTTAATATTTTATACTTAGATTTCATTAAAAAGAAAGTTCATAATTTCAAAGTTAATAAGAGTAGCAATGGGTATATTATTCAACTTAAAGTTCTTTCCCTTGAAAACCAATGATAAGTTGCATCTAGTTACAAATTCCTCAAATTAAGTAGAAGATTGAGATTTTAGATTAATTGGATGCCATGTTATATTTTTAAGGAAATATTATATTTTTTTTACTTTTACACTTAGATTTTTTTTTGAAAATGTAGAAAAAAAATATGCTCAAATTTAAAATTTTTCTCCACCAAGTTGTAGAGCACAAATTATAGAATTTTTTGGTGCAAAATAAATTCAATGAAAAAGTTCCTAGTATGCCCCTGCTTGGGTAAATACAGTCCCTTTTTTTCACCAGTAAATTGCTTCTTTTTTTTAACATTCTTTATTTAAGTAAATAAAATTATAGTTTTTTTTCTTCCCTTAAATTAACGTTTATTTATTTTTTTTATGGAAAAAATTTTCAAAAAACAAAATGATAACCAAAATTTTTTTATTAAAATATAAAATCGGGTGGGAGGGCCGAAGCCCTTCCCAACCCGCGGATTGGTTTAACTACAGTTTGGAGGGCACGACGAGGAGGTTTGTGACCCTACCCCGCGGCCTCCTTTGTGTAAGAGTGGGGCGGGGAGGGCCGACCTCTCCCCAGCCACCACTGCTTGTTGGCTTCCCACTCCCCTGCCTCCACTGACAACGGCCCCTCCTTGGCACTGGGCAGTGTTCTTCGGGCATGGGGCGGTGCCTTCCTCTCTGTCGTTCCACCTTCCCTAGTCCCCTCCTCCATCGCCGCTTGGAGTAGAACCTGGCCGCCGCTTATGCTGTCGGCTCCCTGCATATTGTAGGGTTCAAAATTTCTTTTCAGAGTTGGATAGGTTTATGTAATAAGTAAGGGATATAATATTTTATGTTATAAGATTAGAAGATAGATTTCTTTTGTTTATATATTAAAATTAGATTTAATCTGGTTGTTTCATAAGGATTTTAGGGTAATGGAACATAATGATATTTTTAAGTTTTCATAGTTAGCATATGTAAATATCTTTTGGAAATCCGGTTTACGTAGTGATTAGTCTATCTTAATTTAATATTAAGATTATTAGATTAGAATCTTTAATTTATGCATACATTAGTTAGGTGATAGTTATAATGTTTTAACATAATCTTGAGATTAGATTGTTTTTATTAAAGTTAAAATTGATTATTATTTAGATCATATTTTAGAGATTTGTTTTAATAAAGTTAAATTTAATTTGGCTTCGTTAGTATCAATATAGTTTTCTTTTTAAAATAATAGTTTTAAACTTAAGATTCAATATTTGATTAAAATTGAAATGTTATATTGTGGATATAGATTTTGTTATAGATGGGTTAATATTTCAAAAAAAAGGGGTTTTATATTGTCTTAGTTATATTTTTTTTCACATGGTGAGTTAATGTTGATTTAAAAATTTAGTTAAATATTAGAATCATTATTAATTATATATTGTTTTAGAGGTAATGATTTAAAAACGTTGTAAATTTTTGAAACTACCCCCTTTTAAACCTCTTGAACTAGTTAACGTTTTTATCGATTATCAGGTCAAGCCAACTCCCTCATCGTCACATTGACCCTTTCTTAGGGTATTTTCTTTACTGTTGACCGATATCTAGAATAGTTGACTTTTGGTCAACAATGGTCAAACCTTGACCATTCACCTTAATTTTTGAACCCGGTACTCTTCGCAGCCTCTGGACCCTAGGGTTTCAATTTCATGTCTTTCAGAGATAGTTGACTTTTTGGTCAACATGGGTTGACTTTCTTGTGAACCATCTTAGTTTGCGTGCCTAAGCCTCCATAGGACTTAGTAGGGCCTAGTAACTCCCTTTCACGTATATCAGAGTATAGTTGACTTTTAGTCAACTATCTCAATTTGCATGTCGATCAAGGTTTCCAGTTTAGGAATTCTTGTAGGATAGTTCTAGGAGCTATCCTACCCTGCATGGCCTTCCAGTTACTATTTCTCCTCTACACCATTTTGCGTGCACTTTCTATACCTTTGGGGTAGCATAACCTCTCCTTTTAGTGTGTTTTAAAATTTTTTGTTTGTGTGTTTTTGCCCAACTTTTGGGCATGACACCCACCTTAGGCCTAAACAAGCACTAACTACTAGAAAGAAATAAAAACTAGAATGGATTGAGAACTAACTACTAATCCATCTAGTTACATACATTGTAGGACCTTCTAAGATCAAATTGAAAATCTACTGACTTGACTAGAGTTAGTACAAGCCAAAATTGTACTAAGACTTTAGGGATAGCCTAGGTGCTCCTGCACCATCCTCCCCAAATGAAAATACTTCAATCCACCCTTGGATTTAGTAAGTGTGAATGCACTCCAAACTTCTTGAATTCAGTCTCCTTGACCCAAGTTTCCTCTGCACCTTATTTTCCATACCACTTAACCAAGTGTTCATAATAGGTTCTCTATCTGGTCTTCTTATAGGCCCTGGAGTCAAGTATGTTTTATGCCTTCTGAGGTGGAGTAGGGGTCAAATTCAGGTTTTCTACATCTTGTATGACCTCTGTAAGGTTTTGGTCCAAATATAGGGTTGGTCCTTTATACAAAACCAAATCTACCACATTGAACACTGGAGATAAACCACTGTCTTTTGGTAGCTCCACCTTGTATACATTGGTGCCATATTTGGCCAGTATGGTACATGGGCCAATTCTTCTCATTTGTAACTTATGGCGCACTCCTTTCTACAATCTTGCCTTGTTGAGGTGTACCATCCCTAGATCCCCAACTTGGAATCAGACATCCCCTTTTCTCTCATCCACCTTGCTCTTTATCTTCTCTATATTTTCAGTCAATGTCTTTTTGACCGTCTCATGCACTTCTTGCATAGATTGTGCAAAATATTTTGCATAGCCACTACCCTTGGCTCCATCCTTTAGATCTATAAGCTCAAATATGCCTTTAGGGTATATGTCATAAACTATTTCAAAAGGAATCTTACCAGTAGTCCTATTCATAGTGTCATTATAAGCATACTCTGCCTGCCCAATGAGTTGGTCCCAAACTTGACCATTCTCCTTAGTTAAATACCTTATGTGGTTACCAAGACTCCTATTAACTAATTTAGTTTTACCATTAGTTTGAGGATGGTATGTAGACCCAAAAGATAAATTGGTTCCTAACTTTTGTCATAGGATCTTTCAAAAGTGACTCATGAACTTGGTATCTCTATTCGACACTATGCTCAATGGTAACTCATGTATTCTAACTACCTCGAAGAATACGTGAGCTATTTGACTGGCATCATGGACTATCTTCCAAGGTACAAAGTGTGCCATCTTACTAAATCTATCCACAATTACATAAAAGCTATTCATTCCCTATTTGGTCTTTGGTAATCCAACTACAAAATCCATGCTCAAACATTCCCATGGTCTACTATAGATGGGAAGAGGTTGGTAAAGGCTTGCATTGGAAGATGTACCTTTTTCTTTCTGACATATAACACAACTTTCTACATACTTCCTAATGTCCAAATTCATCTTAGGCCAAAATTAAAACCTTTGAACTAACTCTTGGGTCTTATTTACACCAAAATGCCCACTAAGTGCACCATTGTGCTTCTCTTGTATCAAATTTTCCCTAATAGACCCTCTAGGAACACACAACTGACTTCCTTTAAACAAAAGATCACTTGAAAAAGTATATTCATAGATTTCACTATGAAAATGATTCTTGTATTCTTGACATACCTTGTAGATGTCTGCAAAGTCTCCATCTTTTGCATATAGGTCTTTGAAGCTCTCAATACCCATGCTCTGCAGGTGTATCTCTTGTACTGTCAGGGATCTTCTACTTAGGGCATCTGCTACCTTATTCTACAATCCCTTCTTGTTCTTGATATTGAAAGTGCAGGCCTGCAGATATTCTACCCACTTCATATGTTTATGACTAAGCTTATCTTGTGAATTCAAGAAACTCAGTGCCTAGTTTTCTAAAAAGAATACAAACTCCTTTGGAAGCAAGTAGTGCCTCCATTTTTGTAGTGCTTGGACTAGAGCATACATCTCTAGGTCATAAGAAGAGTACTTCTTCTTGGTTTCACTTAGTTTTTCAGAATGGAAAGCCATTGGTCTTCCCTCTTGGCTCAAGACAACACCAATAGCTACATTGCTAGCATCACATTCCACTGTGAATAGCTTCTCAAAGCTTGGAAAAATTAGGATTGGTTGAGTAGAAATCTTCTTATTCAATAACTCAAATCCATGGTTAGCTTTCTTATTCCACACAAACTTAGTTTTCATCCCACCTTTGATAGTATCTAACATAGGAGCACAAATTGCACTGAATTGCTTTATGAGCTTTCTATAGTACTGTGCTAAGCCATGAAAAATTCTTACCTCATTTGATGTTCTTGGAGTAGGCCAATTCAAAATGGATTCCACTTTGCTTGTATCCATCTTTAGATTGCCTTGAGATAACACAAACCCAAGGTACACTAGCTCTTGTTTCATGAATTCACATTTATCCAAGTTGATCATCAACTTCTCCTCATGTAGCTTCTTGAAAACTATTTTTAGATGTTTGAGGTGTTCTTCTCTTGTCTTACTATAGATGAGTATATCATCCAAGTATACTACCACAAATTTTCCTATGTAGTCCTTAAGGAATTCATTCACGAGTGTCATGAATGTAGATGGGGCATTGGATAACCCAAATGGCATTATAGGCCACTCATATAGTCCTTCTATGGTTTTGAAGTTTGTTTTCCATTCATCCCCTTCATTAACTCTGATTTGGTGGTATCCACTCTTCAAGTCAATCTTTGTGAAAAACTTGGCTTCTCCTAGACAGTCCATTAGGTCTTCTATCCTAGGGATAGGGAACCTATACCTAATGTTTATCCTTTTTATTTATTTTGATTAAGTGCATAGCCTCCAATTTCCTTCCTTTTTGGGTGCTAAGACAGTGGGTATGACACAAGGACTAATGCTTTTCCTAATGAAACCTTGGCTTAAGAGTTCTTGGATTTTCTTGCTATTTCCTCATTTTGTTGAGGATTCATTTTATAGGCTGCCTTATTAGGAAGGGTATCTCCTAGGATAAATTCTATTTGATGGCTTACGATTCTCTTATGGTGTAAGGTTGATGGTTGTCCATCACTAACAATGCCTTCATATCTTTGCAAGATCTCTTGCACTTCCTTTGGCAATTCTATATTCTTGACTACTTGGTCTGTACTTTCTTCTTTTGGATTCAATACAAGTGCAAAACCAACTCCCTCTCCTTTATCTAAGGCTTCTAAGAACTCCTTCTCACTGACCATGAGAACATTGGGGGCTGATGACTTTAATTCTCCATCCTCCAATAGTGACTGTATTTTAAATATCACATTGTCCTTCTTGAAATAATAAGAATTCTTTGCTCCATCATGCATATCCTGTCAGTCAAATTTCCATGGCCTACAAAGGAGTAGGTGACATGAATCCATAAGTAGGACATCACACAACACCTTTTCCTTGTATCTCCCAATGGAGAAATCCACCCAAGCTTGTTCATTGACAAGAACATGTTGTCCTTTGTTTAACCAAGTGACCTTGTAAGGGTTGGTGTGGGGTATTCTTTTTATTTTCAATTTTCTGACTGCCTCCTTTGAAACTATGTTTTTAGTAGACCCTGAGTCTATGATGACTCTACAAAATTCACCCATCTTCTTGCATTTCACTCTAAACAGTGATCTCCTTTGACTAGGTTCCTCTTTCGCTGGCTCCTTAATCAGAGTTCTCCTCATCATTAAGTTCTCACCTTCCTCTGATTCTAAGGGTACTTCAGGGTGTTTACCTCCACCACTAGTGTCTTCTTGAATATAGTTTACCCTTTTATCACTTCCTTGAGAAGTAGCTCCTTTCTCTGGACATCTATATGTAGGGTGTCCCATCTGGTTGCAGTGGTAACATTTCATGTTTGCAAAATAGTTACCTCTACCTTGGCTATTGCTTCTTCCTCTCCAACTACTATTAGAGTTCCTTCCTCTATTGGAGTTGCCTCTGTTGGAGCTTCCTTCTTGCTTCTTAGTAAGCTTGGTCTCTCCTTAACTCTTTTTTTTAGAACTTCTTCCACCATATCCACCTCTTTCTCCCCTATTATCTCTTCCTTTGCCTCTACCTTTGGTGGTGCTAGAATCTTGATTTTTTTAAGCTTCTTTTCCACTTTGATTGCAATTTGGTGGCACTTCTGAATATTATCAGGAGTCAAGATACTCATTTAACCTTGTATGGTCCACTTGAGACCATTAAGGTATCTAGCTACCTTCACTTTCTCATCTTCTGCAACTCTAGACCTCATGCAAAGCCTTTGAAACTCTTCAGTGTAAGAGTTCACATCCAAGTCTTTCTGCCTTAGACTTTGTCTTATTTTATGCAATTGGATTTCATAATCCTCAGAGACATAAGCATATCTGACCTTTGCAACCATAGCCTTCCATGTAGGAATGGGCTTCTTTCCTTCCTTCTCTCTCTCATCTTAGATAAAATTCCATTAAGTGAGTGCAAACCGTCTTAGTCTGACTTTAGAAAATTTCACCTTTTGAGCCTCAATTATTCCATCACACTCAAAGTGATTTTCTAGTCCTTCTATCCAATCTAGGACTACCTCTAGTTCCATCTTTCCATTAAAGATAGGAACTCCTAGTGCTTTACCACTCATAGCCTTTAATTCTCTCAAGAATATTTCTTCATTAAGGACATGGTCAGCTTTAGATACTTCATCATCTATGGAAATATCCTTTCCTTTCCCTTAAACCTTATCCTTTACTTCTTCTATCTTCACATCCACTTTATCTACCTTTTTTTCTAATTGAGCCAATATGTCTCTGAGTAATCTATTCTCTTCTTCTTTCTCATCTAAATTATTTTCTAACTCTGCATTATTCACCATTTTAGACTCTCCTACTGACTCTACTGGTTGGAACATTCACCACAAGCCTAATCAAACAAGCTCTGATACCAATCTGATGGAAGTGCTCCAAGGTGTGCTCGCACAAACTCTACTTAGGAATCTACTTGTCCTAATCTTATTAGGATCCCAATATCTCTTCTATGACCCCAATAGTCTTAAGTCTCCAAGCCTAAGACTATCCTAACTCAACCCCAAGAGTTAGTCTCCTTGTGCCTAACCTTGAAGGATTTCCAATCAATAAAATTACTTCCAATCTTCACTCTTTCTTGGATGATTCCAAGTACAAAGTATTCATAATGACTTCACCAGTGCTATAAGGGTTATGTTAACCACAACCTCCCTTTTACATCCTTCCAACTCCATTGGAATGGGTCTTCAAACTCCAATCTGTCGAGTTCAGGATTGACTCTCCATTTGATCCTATTAGGCCTAATTGCACAATTAGCCCTATCCAGAGGGTTTTTCTAGATTCTTTCCTAAAACTTGCAAATAAACCCAAAAACAAACTTAGGATCCAGATACCCTTTTCCAAGACCTAAAATATTTTTGAGGTCTTAAGCTCCTAGGTCATCTGTACAGTAGTATCTTATAATATAGGGCAAATAGGGCTAATTTGGTTTATAATATACAGTCCACTGATTTCTACCAAGAAATATATCTAGATGGATTGGAAAAGACCTAAGCTCTTTGTTATGGATCTATAGGACCTTAACTCTTCTGAAACCACAGTTGGTTTGAATCTCTCAAACACTCCCTTGCACATGTACTCAAGTTTCTCCCTGTACACTCATTGCTCGCCTAGGGCATGACTTTAAAATTAGAAAACTGGATCTCCAAACCTCGTACTTGAGTATTTACACTATAAAGAGTCTCCCCTACAATATTTATTTAGGCCATGGTGATTTCTATGGTCAGATTCTATGGGGGAGCCATGAAACCAAAAACCACTCTATCTCCTACAACAAATGTACTAGTTTCAAAATAATTTACAAAACCTACCTACTCTACTCAAAATAAATTTATCACTGAATCAAAAAATCTTAGAACTATCTTCACAACATGGTTCCAACACTGGAACAAGCTATTTAATCCATTCAAACACTTCCACACTCAAAGAAAGTTGACTGTTGCAGAAAACCAGAACACAAAGCTTCTATTCACTTCAAAATTCTTACTACATCACATAATGCCTCGGTAAATGGGATCTTCCTAGCCTTAACATGCCATGCCTATTATTAAAGGCCATTATGGAAACTACCCATAATTTTTTCTCGAAGGGTATCCATTTTTTCCATTTATTGTCATGCAACATTAAAGTTGCTAAGGAACTTTTATGACAACTTTTGCAACTTCTTGCATAGTTATGATTGTGGGTCTCAATTTGACCTAGAATGGTGTAGAACAAATCTAGGAACAATTTTAGGCACTAAAATACCCTCTCCCAAGCCTTAAAGGCTTTTAGACACTTTGAACCCATTTTCCCACCTTAGGCCTAAACAAGCACTAACTACTAGAAAGAAAAAAAACTAGATTGGATTGAGAACTAACTACTAATCCATCTAGTTACATACATTGCAAGACCTTCTAAGGTCAAATTGAAAAGCTACTGACTTGGCTAGAGTCACAACAAGCCAAAATTGTACTAAGACTTTAGGGATAGCCTAGGTGCTCTTGCACCAATTAAGATTATAATAAGAACAAAAATGTACTGTTGTAGGAGGAGAATCTCTCATATGTTAATATTATGATCTGTTTGTAGCATGATTATTATTTCAAAATTATTATGTGTACTTCATCCTCAATTGATTTAATACCCACTTATTCCATTTTCTCACACCCTTTTTCAAATTATTTATCCATATTTATATATCCTCTGCAACATTTCAAAACATCAATTAGATAGAACCTATAGAAGAAATGTTAGTATCACATAGGTCATCCTCAAACCAATTGAACTAAGACAAGTAGAATATTATGGACTGTGCAACAAGGTCACTTGGTCCCAAAACAATCACATTATTTGGGCACACTTGATACAAGATTCAAAACATCAATTAGATAGGACCTATAGAAGAAAATTTAGTATCACATAGGTCATACTCAAACCAATTGAACTAGGAAAAGTAGAATATTTTTGACCATGAAACAAGGTTACTTGGCCCAAAATAATCATATTATGTTAGCACACTTGATACAAGATTCAAAACATCAATTAGATAGGACCTATAGAATAAATGTTAGTATTGCATAGGTCATCCTCAAACCAATTGAGTTGGGACAAGTAGAATATTGTGAACCATAAAAAAAGGTTACTTGGTCCCAAAAAAATCACATTATGTTGGCACACTTGATACAAGATCCCAAACATCATCTGCAAAAGCTCAACAACTCTTATTAGATAGGCTCCAACATACAACACTTCGCTAGTTGGCCTTAACAAACACTTCAAGAAATATTGTGAGTTTCATATCAACTCAAAGTGTGACTATACCCATGATACACCTCAACACATCCTCCAAAACAAATGAGATATGTCAGGATCAACCACAAATGAAGGAACTCACACTATTAGCCCAAGTATCCATGCCATTGTCAAAATTATTAACTATTTTCCTTTACACCACTGGGGAGAAACCAAAAACATCATCAGACCAAGCTAAAAGTAATCTAGATCATCTAAAACATTTATACGATCATCTCCTAAAATAAATGCCAAAATAATATAGTGCATGTGGAGAAACTCACTGAACTTAATAGAAACAAAGCAATCTAGATAGACTTGACTCTTCAAAAACATAGTTTATTGTCATGTGGTACTTCAAAACATCTAAAAATTGTATGGAAGAATCCTTTCACCATTTTCAACATGTTCAAAAAATTGTAGAAGGATATTTTCTATTGCAGAGAAATGAGGAGTAATCTAGTGAGTGAGACACAAACCCTATCAGATTGTAATCCATTGGGCAAACACTTCTAAATCTTGTTGCAGAAATGTGTATGAATTGAAAACCATAAAGTAGAAACTTATACTTTTCTAAGCCTATCTTCACAACCAAAGAACCCAAATATGCAATCTGGTAGAATTCAGATCAAAATACCAACTCCCATACTTATGAAAATACATCATTCAATACTTAGACAGATTTCTTTAACAACAAAAGTGTGAGTCCAATCTTAAATATCAACCAACCGAGTCCTTATGCATGTAGCCATCAACTAATGTAGTAGAGTTCCATAACCAAAACATTAATAATATGTAAAAATGTGTTATCCAATCATCCAGATAGTCAAGCAGCCAAGGATACAACTGACAAGCTTCCATTTTGTCATCAATTATGTTGAATATATGTCATCTCCCAAACATATCATTTTTTTGTCCATTATGTCCGATCTCAATCATTTCTCAGCCTCTTCAATGGTAACCTATTGCTAACAATATCTCCTCATTTAGGCAACCATGAAAATGAACTTATAATTAATGACACCAAGTTAAAGGGTTGACATCAATGACAACAACTGTCAATAATAGACATTCAAAAACTAATCAAAGCAACATTAGAATTGCAATATTCAAAACACTTTGAATAGTTTGACAATTTCATTATTCATCTTAGGCCAACATTAGCACATCTCGAACAAGCTACAACACACCAACATAATCCATTCAAGATTCAAGCCAACCTTAATATTTCAACATTTAAAAGAAAAACCAATGACACTATACTATAAGCGATATTACTTTGCTAAAACTAATGTGAGTCTACATAACTTGTACTGAAATTTCACATAGGTTAAAATACTTATCGGTTATGTGTATATCTAGCATTTTGGATTTGCATTGGAGATTCCTTTTCAATAATACAAGAATGGCTTTCTAAGAAAATATTGCATACCTTTATAAAGACTTTGTATTACAAGTAATAATATGTTATGCATATGTATAATAACATGCTTAAAAGTATGTTAACTAATTACTTGGATCTCCTCACCTTTCTAAAGCTATCTCAACTAGGATTAAATGTGTGTTGGTGTGGATTCCAAGGCATTGTTAAACCATATTTCTCAAGATAACGTTCTTTTAGTTGTTTTTTTTATTATGGGATGAATATGGTTGTCATGACCAAACACTTATACATGGAAGAATTACATTCACAATCTTCTTATGTGTTGGGGTCACTATGTTGAGGAATTATATCTCTTTGTTATTCTCCTCACTATCATCAAGGTTTGATATTTCTTGCATTATAATAATGTTTTGAGGTGATAGTCAATTTTTTTAAAGTGTAGGAGTTATGGAGGTTGCACCATGGCTCACTTTGAGGCTATTTTTCTTTGTCCCTATCTAGTATATATGTTTTAGGAGAATTAGAGATTTGTAATGGTAGTTGATAATTCTATTGTGGTTGGTGTAGACATCCAAATCTGAAACAAAATTAATTCATTTAATTAATTACCCATCTTCTATAGTCTTAGGTAAATTAATTTATTTAATTTATCTAACATCATTATCCTATTTAATTAAATAAATATTTATGTTTTATTTATTTAATGATCAAATTCATATTCTTCTATGGTTACTCTATTAATTAAATAGCTCATCTATTTAATTAATTTCTCAATTTTTACTAATCCCCTGGATAAATTTATTAAATTAATTTATCTAATATCCAAAATCTATTTAATTAAATAAACCTATATATTTAATTAAATATCCCATTTACCCGTGGATAAATTAATTAAGTTAATTTATCTAATGTCCAAAATCTATTTAATTAAATAAACCTACGTATTTAATTAAATCCCACACTTTCCTCTATTTTGAATTAAAAGAAATTCAAAATTCAACCCAAAATATCCTCACCCACTTGCATATTCATACGCATCCTACTTGCACCCCTTAATTCTACTTTAATTAAGCAAATATTCTATTTGGCTTAATTAATACTTATCCTCTCCTAATCCCCATCCACTTGCATTTTTCTAATAAAGATCTAGGGAAGCAAAATCACACTTTGCTTCTTTCATCCAAATCTTCCTCTATTTTGAATTAAAATAAATTCAAAATTCAAAATATCCTCACCCACTTTTCTCCATTTTGAATTATAATAAATTCAAAATTCAACTCAAAATATCCTCACCCATTTGCATTTTTCTAAATATCCACTTGTCCACTAATTAATCATAATCTATTTTCTAATCATTTACACAATCCTAACCATAAAGATTAGGGAAGAAAAAGTCACACTTTGCTTCCTTCATCTTAATCTTCAAGTAAATATCTTGGACACTTGTCACAAGGCTATGAGTTTGAAGAAGCACAATCTATATGTTTTCCCTCAAATACATCTTGACCATCCACAAAGTTTCAAATCCTAGCCCTTCATTTTTCCTCCTCTTTGCCTACAAATGGAACTCTCTTCCCTTCACAAATTATCCATTCTTGAAGTATTGTTATAATGCCATTTTGAGAGCCAAAACATCACACCATACATGCATAATGTAGAAATCATCCCAAATCATGAAGCTTGAGCAACATCTTTGATAACACATTCAAAATCTTAGACACATCCAAATATCAAGGAGAGCTTATTGGGTGTAGGAGGTTTGCATCCTTTTTATTGTATGCTTTTGTTATTGTCTAATCATATATGCTTGTTTGATTATGTGCTTTGAGTGCTTTTATTTATATTTGCATTTATTTAATCACATTTTCTCTGATACATTTTGGCACGCCCGATGGGACCCACTTCACGGGTTCTTTTTATTATTTTACTTGCAAACTAACCCTCCAAGCTAACGTATTTTTGTTGTTTGAGTATGTTTTGCAAGCTCTTATATTTTTTTATAGGTTGAAAAAGGCAAGAAGAATATATTCCGTCTATCTTCTTTCTACTTTCTCTCTATTTCGCTTCTACAAATATCTTTGAAACACAAACTTGGAGACTATATTCCTTCTATCTTCTTTCTACCTTCTCTTTGTTACCGATTTGTAGGAATATGGTCTATATTAGCAGGACCATTTGTTTGAAGAAAATATGATGAGAAGGCACTGTAAACCTACAAGAGTGCACTATTACTAACTATTTTTATTTTTATTTTTGCAGGTCTACAGGTTAGCCACCTAGTTTGGAGAGAATGCACATAATCTTTTAATTTAAAGCAATTCACACTTCACTTTTGGTGTTTAAAAAAAAACATTGTATGTACTGACATCGTTTCACACTTGGTTTTGGATTCTAAAACAAACAAAGGATAAAATTGAACAAAGCAAACAAAACATTTCAATTTGGGCTTATAAAATTGAACAAAGCAAATGAAACATTTCAATTTGGGCTTATAAAATTGAACAAAGAAAACAAAAACATTTCAATTTGGGATCATAAAATTGAACAAAACATTTCAACTGGGCTTATAAAATTGAACAAAGAAAAAAAAAACATTTCAATTTGGGCTTATAAAATTGAACAAGGCAAACAAAAACATTTCAATTTGGGCTCATAAAATTGAACAAAACATTTCCATTTGGGCTTATAAAATTGAACAAAGCAAACAAAACATTTCCATTTGGGCTCATAAAATTGAACAAGGAAAACAAAAACACTTCAATTTGGGCTCATAAAATTGAACATAACATTTCCATTTGGGCTCATAAAATTGAACAAAGCAAACAATTTTTTTTTTGGTCTAAAATTTGAACAAAGCAAACTAAACATTTGAACTTGGTGCTTAAAAAGAACCCCTTTGCGAGTTTGTTTTAGTTTGATATTTAGAGAACATTGCCTAGATTGTTAAAAAAAAGAACAAGTACTTGAAGTCTTTGGTGTGCTTGCACAATTTTTGTTAGAGCGCAACCTCAAATCATACACTATCCTCTCTCACTAGCTCTCGTGGTCATTGGTACACAAAAAAAATGGTTGTGACCACTCAAACTTTATATTTCTAGATGGTCTGCCTCCCAAAAAACTTATAAGGTTGGGTGAGAGGGAACAACCCAAGCGATAATGACTAACGCCAATCATTTCCAAATTTCTATATAAGAAATGTGGTTGTGATTAAAGTCACAATCAATAGGTGTGAGTTTGTTATGCCAGCAAAAATCTCCTTTAGTATCCTTGTGATGCATTAAAATCATTCACTACACGAAATAAAACACCTTGTTTTAAAAGGACTGAGAGAGCCCCCTTAATTGGGAATATCATTTGAGTATAGCCACCTGAACAGATACCCTTACTAAACACCATTTGTTTTAGTTTTCCAAAAACCCATATTTGCTTGCGTAGAAGGTCAGAGACTGACTAAGACACCCCACACTTTTGCAGTTCATAGTAGAGATAATGGTTCCTTGGAAATTGATGACCCTTGGAATTTCAAGCTTGGTGTGCCTGAGAGATGAGTGCACAAAGGAGGAGCCCATGCCTCCAAGCTTCTAAGTTATCCGCTTTCAATAAACACAGCTAGAATTTATTCCAAGTGGGGTTTCAACAAATAGTACCCCTTTCAACCTAAGTTGTATATATGATTTGGTTACAAAATTGTTCTTGTGCTTGTATCACATATCTTTTGAAAAAACAAAGTCGGTCCAGCTTACTATCAGTCAGCATACCAAGTTCCCCAGATACGCTTTGATGTTGTGCAGATGTGCATCTTCCTTTGGTAGTATTGAACATACTTAGCATAGTCACTATTCATTTTGTTCACTGGATTTTTTGGTCTGTTCAGAAGATTTGATACCTAATATCCTACAGATACGCTCAGTCAAACCCAAGATCCATCTAGCTAGTTCATTGTCTCCATAGATACATCTTTATACCTTGACAGACCTACCTCATCCAAATCCTTTCAAACAACACATCCTGACAACATCATCCCTTGGTTCACAAAAAAATATCCTTTTTCAAACAAAGTCTTATGGCCATTTTAGGCCTACGTTAGTTTCACATCATGTATATCCTCCATATTACATTGCTCAAAAATCCTTCAACATTATCCAATTCAAAATCCAAGATCCTTTTCAATCAAGTCAAAATTCTCTTTGTACTTGATCTTTCCATCTTCATCCAACATCATCTCATAGCTCATTTTCAAACTACTCTTGTCTATAGTTTCTTATTCGTTGTCGTTGTCATATCACCTTGATCTAGAGGTTCAATATAGTTTGATCATATTGTAGCCTAGGACCATCAGTCTATTTTAAAACTACTATCCAAACCCCATCTAGTCAGTACTAGGTGTTCCAACTCACAAAATTTTTAATCTTAGCACACCCTCATTGTCCTGCATTCAGCTGTCACCATCACCCATTTGTAGTCATTCCTAGAGCATCGTTTACCCATAGCATCCACTATCTTCCATACATAGTAGGCCATATATTTCATGCCCCCACAAACTCATTTGAAAAAGAGAAAGGACATGGATCCTAATCTTCCCACCGGTTCCTCACCTGGCTTGTGGCCTGATCCTAATATTGCCATGGTTCCCTTTGATCCCCACAACTAGTTTAAAATTGAGGGGGTCTTGGTAAACCAACCTTTAAACCCTACTCTTGGTACTATAGAGGCCTTCCTCAATTAACCAGGTCATGCAGCCATGATCAGTGCTAGCATAGGCCAAAATTGCCATACCATTGTTGCTAATCTCATACATGAAGGCACCCCTATTCTGCCCAAGCTTATGCGATTTGACCCTGAACATCCTCTACATGTCAAGAATGATACATTCAAATTTTCTGTAGAGAAGATTGTTGACCCTAGTCAGAGGTTCACCCAGATTTCCACATCCATATCTCTACTACTCCCACCAACTATCACCCAACCCATAGTGCACACTTTGACACAAACTCCCTTTTCAATCGCTAGAGCTCCACCCGTCAACATTGCCCAAGAATTTCTATCACAAACATCCCAACAAGCTACCCCTCAGGCCACACAAAAAAGATCATGCGACTCGCTACAACAAAACCTACAGTCGCACAATCGAATATCATCCAACAAATAGTCATGGAACTGATAGCCACACAAAAAGTTACCATGCAAATATCACTACCACCTATTCCTCCACCGCAAAAACAATTCCCACATTTAAATATGGGGATGTCACCCACAGGACTATAAAATCAACCATTAGTGCCTCCAACTCTTGTACCTACTACTATACCATCATCCTTTCTAAAAAGTGCTTCCTCTTCCCAATTACCACCATCCATGCAGCCACAACAACCTATATTTATTGCTCAAATAATGCCGATCCCACAACCCACCTTTTCAGCAAAGGTCCCTTAGGCTGCACAGGTAGCCTTGTCATCTTCTTGGCACCTATCACAAGAACAACTACAAGCTATGGGTGTTCAAACACAATCAAACTTCACCAATCCTTCCACTTTCTAGCTTGCTGTGCAATTTAAGACCCAACCCACTCAACCTCCACAACAATCCACACTCGCTCTTACATTTATCAACTATTTGGAAATGCCTTCATCGACCACCTCTCAAGTTGTGCCACCTCCATGCTAGTAAAATCCTACGTCCACTCCCATCAACTACCTTGTACCTCCTCCTAGGGTCACCAGTACACAAGACACTTACCCTTTCACTGGTAGCGCTGCCACATACCCAAACTATGTTGGCCAAACATACACCCATCTGCCTACCCACAATCACAACAACAACAACCACCTTTCTACCAACAACAACCCACTCTACAACAAGCATACCCATCACAACAACATTCTTAGCCACCTCCCCATCAAAATCAGGCTCATCCTCCTTCACAACAACCATGGTAATATACCTACCCAGCTGCACAATCTCCTTATCAAACCCCACAACATCCTTCCCAAGCTCCCACCTATCCCCCATCACTATACGACCCGTACCAAGTTTCAGCATCCAACGTGACAAGTATCCCCACTCCATAACATGTTAATACTGAGTGGGAATAAATGAAGAACACACTCAAAGAAATATGAGAAGAAACAGATACTAAGACCTCCAAGTTTGAAGATGTTTTTCCATATCCTTTTGAGAGATCCATTACAACAATCCCCTTTCCCAAGCACTTTGAGAATCCCAAATTAGATAAACAATAAGGGAGTGGTGACCTGGTTATCCACCTCAAATAATTTTACATGGATTGTTAAGAGATTTCCTACAATGACAACTTCCTTATGCGCCTCTTTCCCAAGAGTCTTGGAGGGTCTACCTTAGAATGGTTTTAAAAGATCACATATGGCACAGTCAATACGTTTGAAGAATTATTTGAGAATTTTGTGTCATAGTATGCACACAACGTGCAACATGAACTATCCCTTATCGACCTCTGTATTGCAAAACAAAAGGGGGGAGAAAGTTTATCCGATTACCTCCAGAGGTGGAAAAACCTATCAACGTGATTACCATACAAACCTCATGAGAAACATCTGGCCAAAATATTCATTGATAATATTCATCCCAAAATGGCCCACTACATGCGTGTGAACCATATCCATACCTATAAGGACATTAGAGAGAAAGGGCTGGACATCAAAAATGGCCTTTTAGATGAGAGAGTTACTAGGCATTACAAAGAGAATCGTTACGAGAAGCCTAGTAATGATCATCCATGCTTCTACAACAAGAACACAAATGTAGTAGGTGATGGGGAAATGATATGTTATGTTATGCAAATCATTTGGGGGTAATGATATGTTATGAAAATCATTTGCAGTTGAAATAAGCAAAGAGTTTGAGATGTCAATGTTTGGGGAGATCAAGTTCTTTCTTGGTCTACAGATTCTTCAACAGGATCCAGGCATATATATCACACAATCCAAATACATCAAGGAAGTCCTCAAGATATTCAAGATGGAGGACTCCAAGCAAATTGGAACACCTATAGAAACTGAATGCAAGCTGAAAAAGGAAGACAAGTCAACTGAGATAAATCAGACCCTATATAGATCTATGATTGGCAAACTCATGTATGTTGTACATACTAGACCAGATATAGCACATGCAGTTGGAATAGTTGCAATATTCTCTGCTAATACCAAGGAATCACACATGACTACTGTAAAAATAATTCTGAGATATCAAAAGAATATCGAAGATTGGCTTATGGTATAAAAGAGAAGGCAAATTTGAGCTTCAAGTCTATTGGTGCTATTTCATGTTTGAAATGTGCCTTGTAATTTTCTTAGGGTCCCTTGTCATTGGTAGCATCCAAGGCTTTGAAATCAGGGTTAAAAGTATTCTTATGCCTCTGCAAAGTTTGTTCTTACCCTTAACCTAGTTGAAAATGGTGAAAAATGTCTAAAAAACCCTAAGTGTCTTGGCGGATTCTATTTTCAAGTTAATTTTCCAGTCACTTAAGTTACCTCAAGTCATGTGTTCACATTAAATGGGTTGCATTTTAAATGATTGTGTTATCCTAACCACTTTAATATTTCCAAAGCCATGCCGCCAAAAAAGTCCCTTTTACTTCATTATCCTATGTGGTGAGAAAATTGGTTTTGATCGAACGGCCCACTTAATAGCTTAGTCAAAAAGTAAACGGAATCTATCAATTAAGCCATTAAGCAGTGGCAATGCGTGTCCTTGGTGGGGCCAAAAAGTTGTAAAGGTTCTAAGTTAAACAAGGGGCAAGTATGAAGGAATCTGACGGCTTTCTTAAACGCTTAAAGGCAAAGTGCGCAGAATCTAATGAGTAAGCCATTAAGCGGTAGTGACACATGTCTAGGAAATAATGTGGGTCCAGTCGTAGATAGCATAAAGGTCGCTAAAGCTCATAAGGATCTAATGGTAGGCTTAATGTCTTATACCCAAGATGCACGACATCTATCAGACAATCCATTAAGTGGTGATGACATCTGGTAGCTGGTGGACCCGTATACTCAGAGCTGGCAAGAGTTTAAAAGGTAGTCAATTCATTTTACATCTAATGGTCAGCTTAATGGCTTAAAAGAAAAGTGCTCGACATCTAGTGAGTAAGCGATTAATTAGTGTTGAAATGGGTCCTGGGTAAACAATTATTTTTGGGAAAATAAGATAGCCGTCATATGCAAAAAATGATGTCCAAAATCTACGGCTTAAATTCAAAGTTGTTAAAATATGTTGTAGAGAGTCGTTAAGCCATGAAATTGAAGCTTGTGAATTGATTGTAGAACGTGTGGCCACTCTAGTCAAATTCATTTTGAAAGACTGATTTGATTGAGGCCATAAAATTGGTTAAGTTGACTTCCAGTCACAATAATTCATCAAAGTAATTTGAGAAAAAATAGGACTGCAGAGATAATTAGCTTCATGCGACTACTGTGCATAATGGGTAAGCTTTTCTAATTCACCAACATTTAGGTTGTTAGTGAGATTTGCAGTTCAAAAGGGTTTTTAGAACTCTTGTCTCAGAATTTAAATTTAATATTGAAAAATCCCTAGATTCAGAATGGCCCCTAGAATTGAGATTTCTAGAGAAGTTGATTATCAGAAGAGAAACGTTAGGGAGGATTTGTTATAGCAACTGCCATTTTCCACAGGAGATGCCACTCAAATTAAAATAATAGTTCCACCACATCCCCGTTTCAAAATTGGAGACAGGTTATATGATTCTAGTAGATGGGCAAAAGATGTCAAGACCAATTTTGATGGTCTTACTCTATTCAAAATAGCTTATAGCCAAAGGAATGCCCCTATCCCAGACTGTAACATTTGGGAGTTAGACGTAGGAAAACTAATAGCACCTGGTGTGTTTATGGACACTAATTTGTTCACTTTGATTGCAAATAGTTATGACAAGGTGTCTAGGGTTATTAGGGATACCCAGGGAAATGTGCTATTAACTGTATCAGCTGATGAAATCAGAAGAATCTTCAGACTGACTGACACCTCAATACATATGGATGATATTGATTTTGAGTACTTTAAAGAAGTATACTAGACTCAGAGGGAGTATTACAGGGACGAGGCATTCAAGGGATACTTTAATAAAATAGGGAACCTGATTATAGTAGGGCTTAGGACCCCATAACCTTTCAAGTTGGATTTCTTTAATGGTAAGGCCAGAAAAATGTACAGTGCTCTATGTCAAGTTTTGGGGGTAGATGAAGAAACAACAAGGCATTTCCACATAATGCTAATGGTCATTTAGATTCTGCATCCCCACCTATCAGTATTATTTGATTTTGCATCTTATATTGCTCAGGAAATGCATGAGGGTTTGGCAGAAATCCAGGACAACAACATACTTAAACCAATGGGATGGTATTCCCTCATGATGTATATGTTCTTGTTCAACAATGCAGACTTCTTTGAGGAAGAAATGGAATTGACTAAGTTCCAGGGTGATGAAGAATTTCCTGTTCAAATGTGGAGTGCTAATCTATCATGGGATAGGAAAAATGCTAGCTATGTTTATTTTGATAGTGTTTTTGTAACTAGACTCAAGTCACTGTTATGCAATCAAAATGCTAGGGTCCACACTGAGATGATGAGGATTTTGAGGCCTATGGAATATGCCATAGAATTGAAAATTGCTCACAATTGGGGAGATCTAATTTTGTACCCTTTTTCTATAGTCATTAGGGTTTATGGATTCAGGGGAACCCCTTATGTGCTTCCCTAAAGAGTCCCTCTCAAGATTGCAATAGTAGAGATCATAAGGCAATTGGGTGGGCTAAAGGAAGAAGCCTTGACTGGAAAGATGAAGGGAAACATTTTCCCTACCCTCACTAGAGCCCATCATTTCATCATAACCAAAGGTGGATGGACACACTTTGATAAATATTTTGAGCCTTATCACTTAGTAACATCTGTATCCAGGTGTGCAGATAATGAATATTTCATAATGGGTATGTTCAGAAAAAGGACTAAGTGCTTGGCATTAGAACATCAGTTCAACTACCCTGAGGATATCATTAGAAACATTTTTGACCTTGGTGTCCAGGAGGTTAGAAAGGAGAAATG
>MU226095.1:93503-113956 GCA_018584345.1 Thuja plicata
ATGGTCCTATAAGATTGACTCCCTAATGAATTTATTTGAGGGAATCATACAGACCCTAAATGAGAAGAAGCAGAGGATAATAGAAAGTGAACCAGAAAAGGCTCTTGCTATTTTGAACAAATTTCCATAGGGAAGAATAATCCCACCAGGGGATTATGTAGTATATAAAAGGAGAGGATACACTACTATCGTACCTAAAGCTGACAAACCTCCTCAGCATAAGGAAAAGAGGCCAGAAAGTGTTAATATTCAAGAAGTTCCCTCTCCCAAAAGGCAAAGGGTGGAAGAAAAAGAACAAGAGAGTGAATTGTACTCTCCTCAATCCCCCATGCAATATGATGACCAAGCTATTGCTGAGCAATTGGTGCAATTGAGGAATGTTGGTGAAGTTTTTGTCACTGCTCAGGAGTTACAAGAAGGGATGCTAGAGGCACCTAAGAATACAATAGATGACCTCATAGTGGCAGACTTTATAGGTAAGGAATTAGATCCTATAACAAAGCAGGTCAGTGATGAATTCTTGTTAGATGACAATTTCATTAAAACTAGGGCATTCATTAAATTTTTATGGAGATGCCATATTGATGAATTCAATCATAAGTGCCAAAAGCTACAAGAAGCCCAACCTAATTCTTCTAAGGGAGATATAGAGAAAGAATTCAAGCAGGAGAAGGTCTCCAAATTTGATAAGATCACCCCTGAAGAGGTTAGAGAAATGGTTAAGAAGCAGGGTCCTCATACTACCTCAATGGGATTTAGTAGATGCAATGGTTTTTGATGCTGTCAGGAAGCAGGAAAAGCCTATGAGCACTACTAGGACATCAATTGGTTCCCAGTTTATTGAAGACCATGCAGCCCTGGCAATTTGGTCATTGAAGAAAAAGGACAAGAGGAGAATGAAGGAAGATGATAAGATTGAGGATACTAGACGCCTGATTGTCAAGAGAGTTGCTGACACTTCAGGAACTGAAGCAACAAATCTTGTTGTTCAAACAGCTAGCTTAAGACTGAGGGTGGCAGAGAAAGAAAAGGAGGCTTATGACAGCTTGAATAAGAAATATGAATTTGTACTCAAAGCCTACAACGATGAAAAGGTCAAGTCCTTATTGAAGGATAACAGAATAATAGTATTATAGGGTAAGCAAAAGGTCCAATTAATGCCTCAAGGGGTAATTGCTCAGGAAGCTCACCAACCCTCTTCCTCTAGTCCATTTGTGACTTATCCCCAATCCCCTGCACCTTTGAGTCCCACTACCCAAGAAGCCATTGATCCTAAAAGAGCAGAACTAGAGGCTGAGAAAAGCAGGTTGATCAGTGAAAGATCAAGGCTAGAAGAAGAGGGGAAAAGGGATCTTGAAGACTCCCCTACATAAAAAGAGGCTAAGGAATTAGTGAAGCAAAGACATTCTGACCAGATATTTTCCAAGCTCAAGAGGTGTGCTAGTGAGGTCAACCTTTCTAACCTCTATTTACTGGGAAAGAAGATTGCAGGCATCGTGAGCAGACTTGATGAGGGTAAGAAATAGTGGGACCTAATAATTGATAAATAGAAGGGAAAAGGAGCCCATATTAAACAATTTTACTATCTTTCAAAGGAGCAGAACAATATTGATATCATCCTAACAAGCACCCACAAATGTCTCAAATTGATGGTTAACTTGGATACAAAGAAGAACACAGTCATCAGAAGAATAGAAACTTTGAGAGGAGAGTTCTCCAGGGATAGATATGACATATTTCCCAATATGTTCAAAGAGGATGGGAACATAAATAATGAATCCCTATGGATAAGGCAACTGAATGAAACACTAACTAGCAGGGTAAAAAGTATTATTACATTAGAAAACACTGGCTGGTTTGTGTTAACTATTGACATTTTAAATAAAGTCAAGGCATTTTTTGAATTCTGGGAGGCATAAATTGAGAAAGCCAATGTTGATTGGGAAGAATTGAATAGTTAGAAGGATGAGGTCCTCACTTTTAGTTGGCCAAATGATAAGATGTTCACCACATGGGTTAGCAAGTATGGTATAGTCACTTCGGTAGCATGAGACAATAAGTATAAGAGTGACAACGAACACCAAAGATGCTGAGCAGATTGAGAAAATCAGATATTGGGGGCTTTGCATCAACAAGAGGACAAATTCCTGATGACAAGGACCCAGCCACCTCAAAACAACTTCAAGCATTCAGGTGGTCATAGGACAAAAGATTACATGGCTTGTGACAAAGATTTGTTATCCCATCTGCCTGAAATTTTGTCTCATCTGTAAACTATATTTTGTCCTCTAGCCTAGTCATTCGTAGCTTGTTGCATCCTTATTTTCCAAAAGGATTCCAAGATGACTAAGGGTTTTTATAAGTAGCATGTTGTAATATTGTATTAAGGATGGTAAAAAAATAAAACTACAAGGTAGACTTCTGAATTGTGTCTGAATTTTGGTTTTGAGTCTTTGAACGTACTAATATCAAGCTTACATTAATAAAATACAATGGAATATCCATTTTGATACCAATGATGTCTTTTTGCATTTTCTCTTAGTTCTTGTATGTTCAATTTGTAAGGCATTTTCAGTATACTGGTTATAAGGTAACCATGTCATTGTTTGTAAGTTGCTTTCAAGGAGAGTTTTAAATCTTGCAAATAATTGCAGAGGGTTAGGGTGTATGCAAGAATTTGATACAGGGATGTGAGGATGAGAGGATAGTTTGTAAGGCATTCCATCTGAGGTTTATTTGTATTTCCATTAATTATCCCTGATGTGTGTATGTTTTCTTCTGACTCTATGACCCATGATTAGGCACTGGCCAAAATGCTGACAAGTGGTTGTTATCATCAATCCAATTTAAATCAATCTTTATATATCTGTTAACTCAAATTCATGTTTAGCTAATTGTATTCAGTACAATTCATTTTAGTGATTCCTTGAAGAGTGAATCAATAGGTTATCCTTCCCATTTCTGATAAGTTAAAAAGAAGAAGGATTATAAATCCTTAGTCCACTGTGAGATTCTCTATCATTCAGTGAGTTTGTAAGTAGGTACACCCACCTGAGTTTGTGGAGCTTGAAGTGAAGAAGGATTTCATCCTTGTTATTAGCCTTTTCCATGTAAGAATCTGTGTTGGGAATAGAGGTCAAGCATTGTTGATGTATTGTTGATTCCTACAAGAAAAAAAGCTAAGAAATTGGCGACTCTACTAGGGATTTTGCAATGTTCTAAGATTCATGATCATGAAAGCTTTTGTCCTTACAATATTGAGAATTAGTTTGTTTTTCCTCATAATCATTAAAGTGAGTTTATTCTTCTTATCTATCGTGGCACACTGTTTTAAGGTCTTGATTCTAAAAATGATACAAATCTTGTCTTAGTTGGAATAGTTGGTAATTCTAAAATATCTAATCTGGCCCTTTGTTTGTTTTCAAGAGGAAATCCACTGAATGGAAAAGATTTGAAGTTATGGGTAGTGAAAGATCATTTTATTCAAGTTACCAGGTGAGAAATTATCAAGCATACTCTATTTGCAAATTTCCATATCCACTTATTGCAATAAGAGGAAATCTGAGGTAGGACAAGGTGTTTGATCTTTACATATATTAGTCCTCTAAAAAGAGGTGGCGACTCTAACCTCTGTGTATTCCAGTATTGCACGATAAGCATGTGAAATATTTGTTTGTTCTGTGAGATGAGCTGACAAATAAATACTAGATCATATTCCAAAATGAATCCTGAAAAGGATCTTGGAGAGGAGCTCCATACACCTCAAAGGAAACAATGGTCCAAAAGAGGGGCATCTAAACATGATTCCCAACATGCCTCTGAAGGGAGAATGGATATTCTCATTTTAGAAAGAAAGTCATCTTCATCTGAAGATGCATAACCTAAGGGACCAGTTGATGTTTATAGATCTAATACCAATTTTGATCCCTTTAGGGATGGAGAAATACTGACATAGGATTCTTTCTTGTAGTAGAAAATATTTCTCCATCAGAAGAGACCTCTGTTGCTAAAACAACATCATATGATTTTGATAAGTTGTAAGATGAGATTGTGGCTTTAAAAATAAAAAAAGAAAGAACAAGAAAAGGAAATGGCTGAAGCAGAGGAAAAATGTGGGCAAAAGATATATGCCTTATTATTGGAGAGAGAAGAACTCTTAGCTGAGACTAGAAGGAATGACCTCAAGACTAAAAGCCTGAATCAAGAAGTTAAAGGTTTGGATCCAGAATTGTTTGGTAGCCTCAATGATTTAAGAAGCAAAGCCCCAAATAAAATCTCAAATACTGACAAGGATGAGTTTGATAAGGAAGGATGTGTCATTAGGCAACTGTTCCCATATGAGATTGAACAAAATGAAAAACTCAAAGTGACTACTAAAGATGCCCCTGACAAAGGTAAGCAAAAGGTTGTTGGTATCAGCATAAATGAGCCTAAGCAAAAAGTTTCCAATCTCAAAGGAATACCTCAAATTGATTTTGACATTGAACAAGCTGGGAAGGCTAAAGATGACTTGGAAAAACAATTAGAAAAGTTGGAATTGGAGGCTACTGTAGCTGATATGAAGATGAAGATAGCTTTGCTTCATGCTACTAATAATACTACTACAAGTAGTTCTATGCATGTGAATCAAGGAGTACAATAATTAAATCCTTCTGCTAATCTAAATGTGATCAATCAAGGTGCTGCTCCTAAAGTCCAAAAGTGTGGAAAGAGCCCAAATGTTCAAAATTCTGGTCCTAATGTAACTGCTCAACTTGTGGGTCCTGACCCAAGTTTTCAAGTAGCCAAGCCCAAGTAGAGTGTTCCCCCACCTGTTCAACATCAAGGAGGAACTACTTGACCAAATGGTAACAATGAGCTAGGGAATTTCCAAAGGAGGCTTGTCCACATGAACAGATACATAGCTCTCTTCTTTGAAGGCATTCCTGGTCACCCTAATGTGATCCCCAATGAGGTAAGAGATAGGATCCCTAAGTTCATAGGAAAAAATGTTGTTACTTGTGAGGAGCATTTAAAATATTTTAGTGATAAGATAACTGACTTTGAGATTAAAGATGAGGATGTCATTATGAAACTTTTTGTTCAATCTTTAATTAAAGATGCTAGAGATTGGTTCAGAAATTTGCCTAATGATAGTATTGCCTCTTGGGCCAAATTTGTAAAGTCTTTTAGGGAGCAGTATAGAGAGCATGTTAATTCTGGATACACGTTAAATGAGTTTAATAACATTAAGAAGTTCCCTAATGAGAGCATGGCTGATTTTAACAGTAGATTTCAAAAGTCCATGAACAAATTGTTCCAAGTCTTAAGATTAGATGAGCACGTATGTCTTACCACTTACATTAATGCTGCTGATGTAAAAATGTCTTATCTACTCAGAGATAAGAACCCAACTACCTTAAGGGATGCTTACAAAATAACAATTGACATTGATAGTAATAGGAGAGCATCAGGGAAATTAGGGAAGAGGGAAGACAATAAACTTTGGAAAGAAAAGGGATCAGCCAATAAAAATGTCAAAGAAGATGATACAGTGGATAAATTGGTGAGTGCAGTGAAAGACCTTGCTGCCAAGATGGATAAGAATGATAGAGGAGGGTACCAAGATAGTAATTATACTAACCAAAGATTTGACAAATATTCTAACTTGAGAGATTATCCTTACAAGACCAATTGAAATAATGGCAAACCTATCCCTGAGGGACAAGATAACCCAAAAGAAAAAGAAACCCTAGATCCCCTGAAAAGGAACAGTGCCAACTATGTTGAGAATAATCCCTAGTGTGATGCTTGCAATATTACACACTCTTCCTATCAATGTGTAGTAGCTCAGGCTCTGTTTGACAAAATAGAAGAAAGAGAACCGGAAGGCCCTGCTATCAATATATTCACAGTAAAGAAACCATATACATGGCTTTTTGATATTGCATCATCCTCTGATAATTCATGTGTAGAGGATAATTATTGTCTTAAAAATTAGTTACAAAACCCAACCTATCAAAGTGATCAAGATGAAAATGCTTCACAGGCAACTATAAATACAGTGGGTAATGATAGTTCACAATATCATTTTAGGACTCCTACTGATGAAGAAAAGAGGTCTTTAACTATTCCAACAATTAATCAGGCAAGAAGCACTTAAAAATTAAGAAATAGAACAGTACAACCAGCTCAAGGAAAGTCTACCCTTGTTTATGTTAGAAAAGACTCACCTCAAGTAGATGAGGATTTTCATGCTAAGGAAGATGACAATGATAAATTTGGGAAGCAAGCAGGATCTTCTTATGATCATGCTGGGAGGGGGGGGATATCAAAGGAAGAATTAGTACCAAATGAGAAATTCAAGAAATGAAGAGAGTAAGTGATATGTCCCCTGAATTGCCTCATTTTGACATGAAACATGCTTTGACCCAAATGAAAGTCTCAGTCCCACTTCTGGAAATGCTGAAAATAAAAGAGCATAAAGAAGCTTCTCTAGCACTATTAAAAGGGATAGATGATGTATCTGTTCCTAATCGTGAGGAGATACCTTTGATACTAAATGATACTAGAGAAGATGGTCCACTAGTGAAAGGAAAAGGAAAGAGGAAGGAATTTTCTAACATTTGTATTCGAAATATAATAACCCAAGAACCACTATCTGTTGATCCATTTTATGTCACCTTAATGGTAAATAGTTTCTTGGTAAAAAACTACATGATTGATTCTGGAGCAGCAGAAAATGTGATGTCTTATCATGTGATGAAATAATTAGGCCTCCAGGTCACTACATCTGCTGGGATCTGCTATGCTATGGATAACAGGGAAGTTCCTGTGATAGGAACATTGAAGGATATTGAAGTAAAAATTGCTGCTTTTCCTAAAGCAACTTATAGAATGGGCATAGTGGTAGTGGATACTAAACCATATTATGGTATGCTTTTATCAAGGCAATGGGCAACAATAGTAGGAGGAAAGATGCAATTAGATTTATCCTATGCAACTATCCTTGTAAATGGGAATGAGGTCAAATTGTATAGGGTACCCCGGTCATCTATTATGGTGGAGGTGGTTCCACTTGAAGAATTAAATTGTTGTGTGAATTTTGATATGGAGAATTTTATTATTGAAGCAGTCAAACCACAGCTAAAGAACATTGACCCAATTATGGATGAATTGCTATTGCAAAAAAATGGGCTATGGAAAATGTATTTTGATGGAGGATGTTCAAAGGAAGGATATGGAGCAGGAGTCTTGTTTATCTCCCCATCAGGTATCACTTTCAAGTATTTATTCCTGTTGAATTTTCAATGCACAAACAATACTGCTGAATATGAAGCTTTGATCTTGGGAATGGATATTGCCATCAAGCATGGTATTAAATGTTTAAAAGCCCATGGAGACTCCCAGTTAATTATATCTCAGATTAGGGAACATTATGCTGCTAAAGATGACAGATTAAAATTATATAAATATGCTATCTGGGATAGGATAGAATTATTTGATGCTTTCAATATCTTATGGGTAGAAAGATCAAATAATATAATGGCAGATTTCCTGGCAAATGTTGCCCTGAAAAATAATGATGCTACTCTAACTAGCATGTTTGTGGTTGAGATAAAAAGTAGGCAAACAGTTCCTGACATTATTCATATTTGGAAAGTTTTTGAGGATGATGATGATATCCTCAGGTTTATCCAGTGTATAGATCAATATGATGGTCAAAAGATTGATTGTGAATCTCTAGTGTCAATTATGGACAATAAGGATTATATTTTTGATCAGGAAGTCATCCAATTGGATACTAATCACATTCCCAAGGGGTTGGTTGAATTGGAATGCATGTTCATCATAAATGACAATTATATGACTTAGAATTCCAATTCCAAGGTGGGAGATTTAGAGGAAATTAATTTGGGATCTGAAACATCTCCCCAATTAGTCTACATTGGTAAAAAAATTGACAGCAATGTGAGACAAAATTTGATAAAATTGTTGAAGAAGTACAAACATGTTTTTGCCTAGTCTTACGATGATTTGAAAGCCTATAGAGAAGATTTATTTCAACATAATGTCCCTTTGAAAGAAGGCATTAAACCATTGAGACAAACACAAAGGCCAATCAATCCATTACTGGCTACCAAGAAGCAGGCAGAACTGATGAAACTAAGGGATGCAGGCATAGTCAAGCCTATTAGACATTCATCTTGGGTCTCTAACTTAGTCCTTGTAAGAAAGAAAAATGGGGAGATAAGGTTGTGTGTTGATTTCAAAAATTTGAATGTAGCCTCATTGAAAGATAATTAAAGACTACCTAACATGGAGGCTATGTTGCATAAAGTCACTAGATGTGATTTGTTATCTATGATGGATGGATTCTCAGGGTACAATCAGGTGTTGGTTAAAGAATCTAAGCAATTCAAAATAGCATTTACTACCCCTTGGGGCACCTATGTGTATGCTCGTATGCCATTTGGGCTAAAAAATTCTGGTGCAACTTTTCAAAGAGCTATGGATGTAGCCTTCAAAGACCTTATAGATGTTCTGATGGTAGTGTACCAAGATGATTTGAAAACTTTCTCAAAAAGAGTAGAGGATCATTGCAATCACTTGGAAAAGGTCATGATAAAAGAACTAGACTATGGAGTGTCTCTGAACCAAAAAAAGTGTCACTTTGCTGTAACTAAGGGGAAACTTTTGGGACACATAGTGTCAAATGAGGGGGTGAGGATAGATCCTAAAAGGGTTGAAGCCATCTAAAAGGTACTTTCTCCCAAGAAATTAAAAGGTATACAATCATTTCTAGGTCAGATCAATTTTGTTAGGAGATTTATTGCCAACTTTGCAGAATTGGTTAAACCTATTGTCAAATTGCTAAAGAAAAGTGTGAAGTTTGAAAGGGGCCAAGAGGCTCAGTTAGCCTTTGAAAAAATAAAACAAGCTATTCAAGAAGCACCAATCCTTGTATCCCCTGATTACACCAAGCCCTTTTCTTTATTTACTTTTGCCTCATTCCATACTATTGCAACAGTCTTATTGCAGAAGGATGGTGAAGGATTTGAACACCCAATTGCATTTTTTAGTAAATCATTGCAGTCAGATGAATTAAGTTATCAATTGATGGAAAAAAAAGCTTATGCTTTGGTGAAGGTAGTCAAGGCTTTCAGGCCCTATTTGGTGTGTGCAAAAGTAAATGCCTATGTCCCTCATGCTTCTATCAAAGATATCTTTATTCAAAATGAAGTGACAGGAAAAAGATGTAAATGGATAAACAAAGTTCAAGAATTTGACATGGAGATCCATATCACTAATCTGGTGAGGGGATTAGGGTTGGCTAAGCTAATGACAGAAGAAAACTTGGATTTATTCCAAGTAAACAGTGTTGGTGTAAATGAGAACTGCTTGACAAGTATTGAAATGCAACCCTGGTATACCAATATTGTTTACTTTATGAAAAATGCTAAATATCCAGATAACTTGAATGACAACCAAAGGAGGAGTTTGAAATTGCAATCATAGAAATATGTTTTGTTGCAGGGTAATTTTTTCTAGAAAAATAGAGATGGGATCTTGTTATTATGCCTTGACAAAGGTCAATTAGAGAAGGTATTGAAAGAAATTCATGCTGGAATGTGTGGAGGGCACTATTCTGCTAGAACAACAACCCATAAAATTCTGAGGGCCAGATATTATTGGCCTTGTGTTTTTCAAGATGATTACACTTTTGTCAGGAAATGTGAGCCATGCTAGATATTTTCAAGCAAGATGAAGTATTCAAGAGCATTGTTGTTAAACAATGTGGTAGCAGAGGCTCCCTTTGGTATGTGGGGAATGAACTTTATATGAGAATTTGCTAAAAAATCAAGTGGAGGCCATAGCTAGATTTCGCTAGTAACTAATTATTTCACAAAATGGGTGGAGGAAATCCTAACTAAAAGAGCAACAAACACTATGGTTATTGACTTTCTGATGAATAATGTAATTGCAAGATTTGGTGTTCCCCTTAAATTGATAATGGATAATGCCATGTGCTTTAGGTCTGAAGAATTCATTGACTTTTTCTTTGATATGGGAATTTTTATGTCCTATTCATCCCCATTCCACCCTCAACCCAATGGTTAGGAAGAGTCCAGTAATAAGAGCATTTTACAAATCTTAAAAAAGACCTTGGAAGGAAATAAGAGAGCTTGGCATGTTAAATTGAAATTTTCCCTTTGGGCTGATAGCATCACTGTCAAGAAGGCCATTGGAAAGTCTCCCTTTGAATTGGTTTATGGTGTTCAATCAAGAATGCCTGTCAACAAATTGTTCCCAATTTACAAGTTTATCCAAGATGAAGAAATGGAATTTTCAAAACCCATGGAAGAAAGGATGCTTCAGTTGGTAGAATTCGATGAAATAAGGAGAGAAAGCCAGAGAGAAAATATCAAACTACAACAAAAAATGAAATACCTTTTTGACAGAAGGGCAGATGAGAGAAAGTTTCTGCTTGGTGATTTTGTATTGCAATAGAATACCAGGGCTGAAGATAAAGGCAAACACAAGAAATTTGAATCACTATGGATAGGGTCTTTTTTTATATCATGGATCTTTGGAAAAGATTCTTATTTCCTCAAGAGTCTGGATGATGAAGAATAGGAATTGCCAGTGCATGGACAATTCCTGAAAAATTTCTTTAATTAACCTTTCTTTTCCATGCACAGTAGTATGTATTATATGTATAGGTGTGTTTCCTTTCTGTCATGTGTTTGTTTCCATTTTTAGGTTATTCTGGTTTGTAGTCTGCTTCCCTAGAGATCTATGGTTCTTGCTATAACCTGGTGTTTAAACATCCTTAGAGAGAGTCACTGTTGGTGCTATTTCATGTTTGAAATGTGCCTTGTAATTTTATTAGGGTCCCTTGTCATTGGTAGCGTCCAAGGCTTTGAAATCAGGGTTAAAATTATTCTTATGCCTCTGCAAAGTTTGTTCTTACCCTTAACCTAGTTGAAAATGGTGAAAAATGTCTAAAAAACCCTAAGTGTCTTGGCAGATTCTATTTTCATGTTACTTTTTTGGTCACTTAAGTTACCTTAAGTCATGTGTTCACATTAAATGGGTTGCATTTTAAAAGATGGTGTTATCCTAACCGCTTTAATATTTCCTAAGCCATGCCACCAAAAAATTCCCTTTTACTTCATTATCCTATGTGGTAAGAAAATTGGTTTTGATCGAACAGCCCGCTTAATAGCTTAGTCAAAAAGTAAACATAATCTATCGGTTAAGCCATTAAGTGGTGGTGATGTGTGTCCTTGGTGGGGCCAAAAATTTGTAAAGGTTCTAAGTTAAACAATGGGCATGTATGAAGGAATCCGATGGCTTGCTTAAACGCTTAAAGGCAAAGTGCGCAGAATCTAATGAGTAAGCCATTAAGCGATAGTGACACGTGTCAGGGAAATAATGTGGGTTTGGCCGCAGACAACATAAAGGTTGCTAAAGCTTGGAAGGATCTAACGGTGGGATTAATGGCTTATACCAAAGATGCATGACATCTATCAGACAAGCCATTAAGCGGTGATGACATCTGGCAGCTGGTGGACCTGGATACTCAGAGCTGGAAAGAGTTTAAAAGGCAATCAATTCATTTTACATCTAACAGCCATCTTAATGACTTAAAAGAAAAGTGCTCGACATCTAGTGAGTAAGTGATTAAGAAGTGTTGACACGTGTCTTGGGTAAATAGTTATTTCAGGAAAATAAGATAGCCATCAGATGCATAAAATGATGTCCAGAATCTACGGCTTAAATTCAAAGTTGTTAAAATATGTTGCAGAGAGCCGTTAAGCCACGAAATTGAAGCTTGCGAATTGATTGCAGAATGTGTGGCCACTCTAGTCAAATTCAATTCAAAAGACTGATTTGATTGAGGCTGTAAAATTGGTTAAGTTGACTTGCAGTCACAATAATTCATCAAAGTCATTTGAGAAAAAATAGGACTACAGAGATAATTATCTTCATGCGACTACTGTGCAGAATGGGTAAGCTTTTCTAATTCACCAACATTCAGGTTGTTAGTGAGATTTGCAGTTCAGAAGGGTTTTTAGAACTCTTGTCTCATAATTTAAATTTAATATTTAAAAAGCCCTAGATTTAGAATGGCCCCTAGAATTTAGATTTCTAGAGAAGTTGATTATCAGAAGAGAAACATTAGGGAGGATTTGTTACAACAATTGACATTGTCCATAGGAGATGCCACTCAAATTAAAAGAATACTTCCACCACATCCCCATTTCAAAATATGAGATGGGTTATATGATTCCAGGTAGATGGGCAAAAGATGTCAAGACCAGTTTTGATGGTCTTACTCTATTGAGAACAACTTATAGCCAAAGGAATGTCCCTATCCCAGACCGTAACATTTGGGAGTTAGACGAAGGAAAACTAATAGCGCCTGGTGTGTTTATGGACACTGATTTGTTCACTTTGATTGCAAACACTTATGACAAGGTGGCTAGGGTTGTTAGGGATACCCAGGGAAATGTGCTATTAACTGTATCAGCTGATGCAATCAGAAGAATATTCAAGCTGACTGAAACCTCAGTACATATGGATGATATTGATTTTGAGTACTTTAAAGAAGTATACTAGACTCAGAGGGAGTATTAAAGGGATGAGGCATTGAAGGGATAATTTAATAAAATAGGGAACCTAGTTGTAGTAGGGTCTAGGACCCCAGAACCTTTCAAGTTGGATTTCTTTAATGGCAAGGCCAGAAAAATGTACAGTGCTCTATGTCAAGTTTTGGGGGTAGATGAAGAAACAATAATGCTTGTCCACATAATCCTAATGGTCATTCAGATTCTACATCCACACCTATCAGTAGTATTTGATTTTGCATCTTATATTGCCCAGGAAATGCATGAGGGTTTGGCAGGAATCCAGGATAGCAACATACTTAAACCAATGGGATGGTATTCCCTTATGATGCATATGTTCTTGTTCAACAATGTAGACTTCTTTGAGGAAGAAATGGAATTGACTAAGTTCCAGGGTGATAAATAATTGCCTATTCAGATGTGGAGTGCTGATCTATCATAGGATAGGAAAAATGCTAGCTATGTTTATTTTGATAGGGTTTTTGTAACTAGACTCAAGTCACTGTTATGTAATCAAAATGGTAGGGTCCACACTGAGATGATGAGGATTTTGAGGCCTATGGAATATGCCCTAGAATTGAAAATTGCTCACAATTGGGGAGATCTAATTTTGTACCCTTTTTCTATAGTGATTAGGGTTTATGGATTTAGGGGAACCCCTTATGTGCTTCCCTATAGATTCCCTCTCAAGATTAAAATAGCAGAGATCATAAGGCAATTGGGTGGGCTACAGGAAGAAGCCTTGACTAGAAAGATAAAGGGAAACATTTTCCCTACCCTCACCAGAGCCCATCATTTCATCATAACCAAAGGTAGATGGACACACTTTGATAAATATTTTGAGCCTTATCACTTAGCAACATTTATATTCAGGTGTGCGGATAATGAAGATTTCATAATGGGTATGTTCAGAAAAAGGACTAAGTGCTTGGCATTAGAACATCAGTTCAACTACCCTGAGGATATCATTAGAAACATTTTTGACCTTGGTGTCCAGGAGGTTAGAAAGGAGAAATGGTTGGCGTACAAGAATTCTTTGGACTTTGTACACAATTTTGACAAGTCTTATGATCCTTTAAAGGAATTTTTCCCATGGTCCTATAAGATTGACTCCCTACAAAATTTATTTAAGGGAATTATATAGACCCTAAATGAGAAGAAGCAAAGGATAATAGAAAGTAAACCAGAAAAGGCTCTTGCTATTTTGAACAAATTTCCACAGGGAAGAATAATCCCACCAGGGGATTATGTAGTATATAAAAGGAGAGGATACACTACTATTGACCCTAAAGTTGACAAACCTCCTCAGCATAAAGGAAAGAGGCTAGAAAGTGTTAATATTCAAGAAGTTCCCACTCCCAAAAGGCAAAGGGTGGAAGCAAAAGAACAAGAGAGTGAATTGTACTCTCCTTCTCAATACCCCATGCAATATGATGACCAGCTATTGCTGAGGAATTGGTTCAATTGAGGAATGATGGTGAAGTTGTTGTCACTGCTCAGGAGTTATAGGAAGGGATGCTAGAGGCACCTAAGCATACAACAGCTAACCTCACAGTGGTAGAGATTATAGGTAAGGAATTAGATCCTATAACCAAGTAGGCCAGTGATTAATTCTTGTCAGATGACAATTTCATTAAAACTAGGGCATTCATTAAATTTTTATGGACATGCCATATTGATGAATTCAATCATAAGTGCCAAAAGCTACAAGAAACCCAGCCCAATTCTACTAAGGGAGATATAGAGAAAGAAGTCAAGAAAGAGATGGTCTCCAAATTTGATAAGATCACCCCTAAAGAGGGTAGAGAAATGGTTAAGAAGCAAGGAGTCTTCATACTGCCTCAATGGGATTTAGCAGATGCAGTGGTTTTTGATGATGTCAGGAAGCAGGCAAAGCCTATGAGCACTATTGGGACATCAATTGGTTCCTAGTTTAGTGAAGACCATGCAGCCTTGGAAATTTGGTCATTGAAGAAAAAGGACAAGAGGAGAATGAAGGAAGATGATAAGATTGAGGATACTGGAATCCTGATTGTCAAGAGAGTTGCTAACACTTCAGGAACTGAAGCAACAAATCTTGTTGTTCAAATAGCTAGCTTGAGCCTGAGGGTGGTGGGGAAATAAAAGGAGGCTTATGACAACTTGAATAAGAAATATGAATTTTTACTCAAAGCCTACAATGATGAAAAGGTCAAGTCCTTATTGAAGGATAACAAAATAGCAGTATTGGAGGGTAAGCAAATGGTCCAATTAATGCCTCAAGGGGTAATTTCTCAGGAAACTCACCAACCCTCTTCCTCTAGTCCATTTGTGACTTATCCCCCATCCTCTACACCTTTGAGTCCCACTACCAAAGAAGCCATTGATGCTAAAAGAGAAGAACTAGAGGCTGAGAAAAGCAAGTTGATCAGTGAAAGATCAAGGCTAGAAGAAGAGGGAAAAATGGATCTTGAAGACTCCCCTGCATACAAAGAGGTTGAGGAATTAGTGAAGCAAAGGTGTTTTGACCAAATATTTTCCAACTGGAAGAGGTTTTCTAGTGAGGTCAACCTTTCTAACCTCTATTTACTGGGAAAGAAGATTGCAGGCATCATGAGCAGACATGATGAGGGTAAGAAACAATGATACCTAATAATTAATAATTGGAAGGGAAAAGAAGCCCATATTAAACAATTTTACTCTCTTTCAAAGGAGTAGAACAATATTGATATCATCCTAACAAGCACCCACAAATGTCTCAAATTGATGGTTAACTTGGATACCAAGAAGAACATGGTCATTAGAAGAATAGAAACTTTGAGAGGAGAGTTCTCTAGGGATAGATATTACATGTTTCCCAATATGTTCAAAGAGAATGGGAACATAAATAATGAAGCCCTATGGCTAAGGAAACTGAATGAACCACTGACTAGTAGGGTAAAAAGTATTATTACATTAGAAAACACTGGCTGGTTTGTGTTAACTATTGACATTTTAAATAAAGTCAAGGCATTTTTTGAATCCTAGGAGGCAGAAATTGAGAAAGCCAATGTTGAGTGGGAATAATTCAACAGCTAGAAGGATGAGGTCCTCACTTTTAGTTGGCCAAATGATGAGATGTTCACCACATGGGTTAGCAAGTATAGTATAGTCACTCTGGCAGCATGAGACAGTAAGTATAAGAGTGACAACGAACACCAAAGATGCTGAGTAGATTGAGAAAATCAGATATTGGGGGCTCTACATCAACAAGAGGAAAAATTCTTGATGACAAGGACCTAGCCACCTCAGAAAAACTTCAAGCATTCAGGCGGTCATAGGATAAAATATTACGTGGCTTGTGACAAAGATTTGTTATCCCATCCACCTGAAATTTTGTCTCATTTGTAAACTGTATTTTGTCCTCTAGCCTAGTCATTCATAGCTTGTTGCATCCTTATTTTCCAAAAGGATTCCAAGATGACTAAGGCTATCTATAAGTAGCAAGTTGTAATATTGTATTAAGGATGGTAAAAAAAAAAAACTACAAGGCAAACTTCTGAATTGTGTCTGAATTTTGGTTTTGAGTCTTTGAATGTACTAATATCAAGCTTACATTAATAAAATACAATGGAATCTCAATTTTGATACCAATGATGTCTTTTTGCATTTTCTCTTAGTTCTTGTATGTTCAATTTGTAAGGCATTTTCAGTATACTGGTTATAAGGTAACCATGTCATTGTTTGTAAGTTGCTTTCAAGGAGAGTTTTAAATCTTGCAAATAATTGCAGAGGGTTAGGGTGTATGCAAGAATTTGATACAGGGGTGTGAGGATGAGAGGATAGTTTCTAAGGAATTCCATCTTAGGTTTATTTTTATTTCCTTTAATTATCCCTAATGTATGTATGTTTTATTCTGACTCTATGACCCATGATTAGGCACTGGCCAAAATGCTGAAAAGTGGTTGTTATTATCAATCCAATTTAAATCAATCTTTATATATTTGTTAGCTCAAATTCATGTTTAGCTAATTGTATCCAGTACAATTCATTTTAGTGATTCCTTGAAGAGTGAATTAATAGGTTAGCCTTCCTAGTTCTGAGAACTTAAAAAGAAGAAGGATTATAAATCCTTAGTCCACTGTGAGATTCTCTATCATTCAGTGAGTTTTTAAGTAGGTACACTCGCCTAAGTTTGTGGAGATTGAAGTGAAGAAGGATTTCATCCTTGTTAATTAGCCTTTTCCATGTAAGAATCTATGTTGGGAATAGAGGTCAAGCATTGTTGATGTATTTTTGATTCCTACAAGAAAAAGAGATAACAAAGTCTATACAGATGCTGATTGGGATGGAAACTTATGTTAGTAATAACTGAGAGGGGGGGTGAATTAGTGGCCTCAAAAATTTATCCTTCAAACATTAACCACCAATAAAATAAACCTCAGATTATTAAGTCCCTACAAGATGCATTCCATGAAATACTTATAATGATTAACTGTCTATCAATTTTCCTTGTCTATCCTTATTCTCCTTGATTACCTATAGGCAGTATAACTGTTACCGAAACTCAGTAAATAAGTAGAGTATACCAATCAACCCAGTGTTAACTATGTCAGATACAAAACAAAAAAAAAATATACACACATAACACATAAATTTTTAACGTGGAAACCATGTTAAGGGAAAAACCACTGGGACCGGTACCCCAAATTTTCACTCTTCTTAAGTGAGCCCTGTTAGGAGCCAACCCTGTTAAAGGTTAAAAACACACTGTTAAGTGTGACCTTGTTAGAGGATTTTATACATAGAGGTTGTCATTTATTATCGGGCATCTATTGCTACCATCCTTGAATCAGCCTCCTTCTTAGACTGTCAATAGGTATCGAGAAAATCCAGTGCTACTTTCATGAATCAACCTTTTGGCACTGCTTGGGATGTACCTCAATATATAGAAGACTATTAAGTGCTACTTTGTTAAGAGACTTGATGCTTCAATGGTTAAATTGAAACACTATGACCTGTTTCTAATGCAACTTTGAATTGCATATTTTCAGATCTATTTAAGTACATTGCCTCTCTGATCAATGTATCAATTCAATTCTTTGTGCTCCACACTTTCTGCTATGTGATGTTGTGCTTCACTATTTGTCAGTGTCTGCAGAATTCTTTAGCTCTCCTTCAACTTGATTGAGTAGGACTGTATGAAGTTCTTCTTCATCAGTATATCTTCAGCATCCTCTTTTCATTCAGTCCCCTTAATACCCTTTTCATGAATGTGTTGTTACAAATATGAATTAAGCTTGTCTCTTATATAGACATGATATTCACTGTTTCTTGATTCTTGATTCTTGGCATGAAAAATAATCCAGCCAATTTGATTTAAAGCATAACTCCTGATTTATCTTATAGTTATCTTCTTGCCAATTGTATAAATCTTCTTTAAATCAATTACTTAACTCTGGTTGAATAAAACAAAGAAAATAACCAGTTAAGTCTATCTTTAGCTCTTGCCAGCTAGATATTTTGTCATTTTTTGAACTCTTTGTTCCATCGGTCAATTCTTCAATTAGTTGTCAATGACAACTGGCAGTTCCATTGGCATGACTCTAGTAAGATTAAGGATCTCCATCTATCAGGCATCATTAGATTTTTACTCATCGGGCAACTCTATTTTCAGCTCGTCGGGTATCCTGTGGTTTTTCTTCATCGGACAACACTATCTTCATCTTGCCAGGTATTACTATGACTTTTCTTCTTTGCATTTACTGATGGTGTGCACTTCGTCGGTGTTATCTGTCACTTAGTGAATACTTAACATTTATGCATTGCTGAAAGCATAACCTTTGTTCTATTGATTCTCTAAAGTCTTTGGCATTATGTACGTAACTATATAGATGATATCAAGTTAACATCAATGACAATACAAATCATTAACTAATTTAATGCTTTGCATTATATTCAACTTAACATTATCAAACATTCAAATAGTTACATGTCATCAATCTCTCCCTTTGGCATTGATGGAAACATACTATATTATCATACTATACTATTTATAATACAATATGAAATACAATAGTTGAGATTTATCAAACTACCAATCTTTTGTTTGATAACTGATAAATGTCTGATCTCCGGTAAGCTCTGTTTAAGTTTAGATTTGATTCTTGCAGCTCATTATCTTCTGGTGTGTTGAGTCCTCTTCTTGTATCAATTTCTCTCCTGTGACTATTCTCTCTTTGATGTCTTTTGCTCTTGTCAACAACTTTCCCTTTGTGTAATATTTTATACAACTGTCTCTCCCTTTGGATATAATCTCTCCCTGTTGGAGTAATCTGATAATGGATAATCTTTCTCTATTTTTCAGAAGAATGTGATAATATGGATAATCTCTCTCCCTTTGAAAACAATGCCAAAAAAATATTTTACAAATATCTAACATTCATGCCAAGTAATCATTTTTCTCCTATCCATAATATATTCCTTGAATTTCCCTTATCCATCAGCAATACAACAATATTTTAAGGTGCTCGGTTCTGGTATATACCTGTCTGTATATAGATGTATCTTTGAAATTCATCTTTTTGCTTGCATCAACATGAATGATATTGTGATAATATGTAGGCTGATGCATCCTTCAGTCATGTTACTAATTGGTAGACAAGGATTTGACCCCTAGTCTCTTTCTCAAGTACTCAAATGTATCCTTGGGTAGTGGCTTGGTGAAGATATCAGCTAGTTGCTCTTTTAATTGCACATACTCAAGTATCACCTCCTTTTCTTGAACTTGTTCTCTTAAATAATGATACTTGATGGCAAGGTGTTTAGTCTTGGAATGCATGACTGGATTCTTGGAAATGTTTATTGCACTGGTATTATCACAATAAATAATTACTGGTTCTAAGATCTTCATATTCATACCTTCCAGTAACTTTTTGATCGATGCAATATTTGAGAAATTTGTAGCGGAAACAACATATTCTGCTTCTATAGTGGACTGAGAGATGCATCCTTGCTTCTTGCTAATCCATGTGACAAGTCTGTCACCCATAAAGAATGCTCCTCCAGTTGTGCTCTTCCGGTCATCAATATTTCTAGCCCAATCAATGTCGGTAAACACCTTAAGTTCAAATTTGCCTTCTCTTGTATACCATAAGCCAAATTCCTCAGTATTCTTCAGATATCTTAGAATTCTTCTCATAGTAGTCATATGTGATTCCCTGGGGTTAGCAAAAAATCTAGCAATAATTCCTACTACATGTGCAATATCTAGTCTAGTGTGTACAACATACATGAGTTTTCCAATCATTGATCTGTAAAAAGTTTGATTTACCTTTGTTGTCTTGTCCTCCTTTTTTAACTTACACCTAGTAGCCATCGGTGTTCCAACTGGTTTGGAATCTTCCATCTTGAATATTTTCAGGACCTCTTTGATGTATTTGGACTGTGTAATGAAAATACCTTCACTTTGTTCAATGATCTGTAGACCAAGAAAGAACTTGATCTCTCCAAACATAGACATCTCAAAATATTTTCTCATCTTATTAGAAAATTATTTTCATAGCATATCATTACCGCCAAATATGATGTCATCAACAAATATTTCAGAAATCAAAGTGTTAGCATCAATATCTTCCTTCAAATAAAGATTATTGTTTTCACTAGTCCTTACAAATCCAATACTTATAAGATAGGAATGAGGTCGTTCATACCAGGCTCTAGGAGCTTGTTTCAATCCATACAAGGCTTTGTGGAGTCTACATACCATGTTTCTCTTGTCTGGATTGACAAACCCTTCTGGTTGTTCAATGTATACCTCTTCTTCAAGTATTCCATTTAGGAATGCTGACTTGACATCCATTTGATATACTTTGAATCCTT